>JAPYZF010000491.1:0-47727 GCA_030523045.1 Meteorus cinctellus | reverse complement strand
CTTCCTTCCTTCCTTCCTTCCTTCCTTCCTTCCTTCCTTCCTTCCTTCCTTCCTTCCTTCCTTCCTTCCTTCCTTCCTTCCTTCCTTCCTTCCTTCCTTTCTTCCTTCCTTCCTTCCTTCCTTCCTTCCTTCCTTCCTTCCTTCCTTCCTTCCTTCCTTCCTTCCTTCCTTCCCTCCCTCTTTATCATGGTTTTTCTCGTAGTCTTCGTGAAAAAGTACTTGATAGTGTGTATACACGTCGCAGATGCGCATGTATTTGTGGATGCTTACGTTTCTCGTATATGTTAGAATATAAGAAGAACAGACAACTATTTCATGATAAAAAATGGTCGTTAGGATGCTATTGGGTTGAAGAACTTGAAATTATTGGTGAAATAGATGATAATGATATATTTGTGTTTATGCAAAGCTGTCAGACTCATGTCCCTCATATACTTCTACAAGAATTTATTTCCGGTCATCAATACTATTATTTATAATTTTCCACTCATATTTCTATTATTATATTCATTTTTCCATTTTTTTTCTTATTTGCGATTCTTCACTTTCAATTGTTTCATTCATACAGGTTGTCGAGGGATTGTATCTTACGTCGTCTCTATATATAGTGTTAGGATTGGCTGACACAATGTGTTGTTCACTACTGATTTCTCGGTGATTGGGAAGAGAGGCAATTAGATTATTTAGTTATAGAATTATGAATTCAGTATTAAACTATAAATATATATATATATATATATTGAATTGGAAATGATATTATATCAATTAAGCCAGGATTTTACTTGTCTATAAATAGCAAAATAGTTATAACTCCAATTACATCATAGTTATTCATCTGATTCTCGTTTGAAACAATGAGAAAAAGTATACAGTGTTAATGACTAATATATATTGATAGACAATACAACTATTTTTCCTGTAATTCTAAGAGTTGGAGAGTATTTTCGAACGTGTGAAAACATAAATAAATATTGGTTGCTTGAAGAATATTTGTGAAACAATAATAGAGTATATCTTTTAAGTGCCTAATAATAGAGGGAATTTGTGAATATGAAAGAATATGTAGACAATTGAAGGGGTATATGTAAGAGGCTGGGATGACATGGGGCCAGCGGAGTAACAAAGTATTCGGATTCCATTGGCTTCTCAGAGAATCGCGAATACACATGAGTATATATAGAATACATACATATATATGTGTATACAGGAGAGAATAAATTGCGTCGAATGGTCGCGCCGTGAATCGATCTAATCGCATGTTTGAGCGAGCCATGGAAAAAATATTGTAGCGACAGGCCGCCCCATTGTGTGTCATTGTTCCTTTAAAATTTTTTTTTTATCAATTCTTGTTGGAAAGTTTTTTAAATAAAATACTCCAATCTCATATACCTTATCCCACCAACAGCCTATATATATATTTAAATATATCTACTGACAGTCATAGTGGTTCACGCATATTATATATGGTACCTATATCCAATACATTTTATTAATATTTGTACGCTAAAATTTTTACCCATTTTTCAAGACCAGTTGTTTGTCAATTTTCACTATGTACCAATCAAACAACTACCATTCCAATGAATTCCCAACCATTCTCCGTTATTCAAATTAATGAAGAACTGTATTGATATATATATCACTCTACATGTGAGAATGTATAGATTTATCTAAACAACAAATTAATTTCACCCTGTTGGCCTGTTTTCATTAGAATTGATCAGTGGTGAATGGGGTTTGTCACTGTACGAATCAATTCACATTGTTACTCATCATATGAAGTTTTTATGAAGTAGAGAACCTTGAACAGTGTAATGAATGAAATATTTCAAATTTTTCTCGCCTCTCTTTGTATCACCCGATGTATAAAGTGTTGTAGTTTGGGTCAGTCCAGACGTAATACGAGACCAACTATACAAGGCGGTGGACCGCGTTCTCGTTTATAATACATAACATAATGTCCCACTCAATATGCACACCCTCATACATATAACACATGAACACGCATACACGCCCATGCACACACGTTCGTTCACTTTTATATAAAATCATATACAGACACAGGCAGGTAGACCAAGAGAGAGAGACACGGAGTCGCATGTGACTCACAAATTTCATGCGATTACATTTTATATTCATTTTGTGGGTTTTTGTGTATCTCGCTTGGCGCAATAAACAATGTAAAAGTAATCTCAATATATAGATATTGTTTGGGAATGTATCTACAGGTAGAACTATATGATATTTATATTTTTCATTCGAAGTATTCATCATTTGCACTCAGATAAATGATAATTAGAGTCTTATCGGAAAGAGAAGAATATGCAAAAGTTTTTCCCACAATAGTTTCATGGTAAATAAGAAAGGCTAATAAAGTTTCTTTTTCGTTTTTACTGGATAGACTGTGAATCTTCGCTTCTGAAAAAAATCAAGAAAATGAGAAGAACTTTCATTTTGCTATACACTCTTGTCACCTGGGTATGATCATACATTGATTAATTATAATAATAATTTATGGCGGAGTAATACAGAGACACACTGTCTGTTGTCGCCCCGAATGCTTCTGCTTTCACCGTCAACATAGCATAAATATAATGGATATAGCAAGTGTACCAGTCTGACTGATGTAATAGCCCGTACATTTTCTCTCTTTCAATGAGTGTCAAGTCACAAGAAATATATATTATTTGCTAGATAATTAATAATGTATACACTTTTTTTCAACATAGTCATGTCGAGATGAATGAGGAAAACGATCAAGTAAATTATTCTATCGAATAAGTTTGAAATTCACCGGCATACCAACTTATCTTATCAACAGATGGTATAATATATTCGTGGAATCATGAGCACAATACTGAAATACTAAGCACATATATATATATATATATATATATATATATCCATGCACCTGGTATTGGTCGGTAAGGTCAATGCCATTCGAATCATATAGTAATATCTGAGAAACTTCTTTGTTTGCATGTGATAAAGTCTCTGCCATATGCTGCATCGATACAGCAACATCATTATAAGGAAACGAAATTCTACAGATGAACTGTTAAGTATAGTTGTGAAAATAGATACGTTGTATTTTTTTGAAATAATGAATTGCAATAGTATATAATGAGTGAAAGTCAGGATGAAAAGATAGTTTGACGCATGAGAAAGTGTAACTGCATCAGACGAGAGTTAATTGAGTCAACTACTAGTAATAATATGTTATTCCTCTTGCTCGATGCTGTTGCTTAGAATGACGAATTACTGTTTGATAAAAATTCAAGAATTTCAATATCTCCATAACGCATGGCCTGCACTCTGTTTCTCGTATTCAATAAAAAATAAAAAACGTTCCTTTTATCGCCAAAAAAGTGTTATTACACAAGAACGAGAAGTTTTGTTATGCGCGGTTGTGAATTGATTTGGGACAGATTGATGTAATCCCTCGCATCATTAAATTAGTCCCATCGTCCATTCTTCAAGAGAATTATTTTTTGGGAAATTTCTACTCATTCCCATCTCAGTATTCACATTGGTATTTGCAACATTTTTCATGTAGATTTATCGTTCAGTATATAGTCTAGATGCCGTTGTGTTTTGTGTAATATATTGATATTACGAAATTAAATACTTGGAATGATAATGAATCATATTTATAACGGATAAGCCAAAAAAATATGCAACATCCTGGAAAAACCACCTGTCTCGCCGGTGGTATCTTAACTCTGGAAAACAAATTGGATAGCATGCACGTCGCGTGAGCAACAAGTCACATATCTCACTTATATCCATGAATGTAAATATAGTTGTGCCATTGGATACACTGACAAATTGCATTTATATAGATTGCGGGCTAATATTACATGTCATATCGAAAATTACGGCTGTTTCAATAATGCAATATCATTCATTGATAAACATTAATGAGAGATTTGCTGTATGGTTCAGATGCACGAGCCAGTATTGATCCTCATCACTGACATACATTTCCCAATTCCCATCGTCTTTTACCGCGTCAAGCTGCATCATTTTTTTCGACTTTTCTCATGGATAACTTTCGCCAAATGAATATTGCAATTTTTCCTCTAATTCGCTAACTGTTGTATTGATAATTTACTAATCATATTATTTATATAAATTCATTATGATATATAGTGTACCATTGTTCCTCCGTGTGGAATTTAGATTCCTGAAAGGCAAATGAATTTGGAAAAGCATATTCACTGTCAACATGATACTTACCAATGTCCATGTGTAAGTCACAAATTCTTGTGAAAAAGTTGTTGAATTTACAATAATCACAAGTTCATCGAGCTCTAAGATAACCTTCGTGCAATTCGTTAATTATTACAAGCCATGGATTTTCACCGACATTGAAGAAGTCAGTGAAGCTTATTTCTGGGTAAAAATCAATATAAATTAGCTTGAACGTTCAATGCCGTTACATACTTATACGTAAATTCCTATATCTTCACGTTATTGAAGATATGTTGATATATATATAGTGAGGTATAATAATTTGACGGTGTTTCAAATGTATCGAACGCAGTTACCTTTACTGTTCATCCATGTTTAATAGGAAGGAGAAGTAACGCGGGTGTAAATAGTGTGTGTATATGTATATATATATATACAAAAATGGAGTATGTATACATACATAGTGGGGATTTATCGGTTGAAAGAGGGCCATACTTGTGTGGTATGTGCGTTGCGTGATACGTGTCTCGCAGTCTACTTGAAACAGGCGCGCTGATGCATCACTATTTCAAGTGAAAATCTTCCATCTCGAGCTAACAACATTATCTGAATGAAACTCAACATTTTTCATTCTAAGTAGTGTTTGTATTGATATACCTTACATTTCCATCCAAATAAACAAAAGTATTACGTAATTAAAAAATTGTATAACGTGATGGTGATGACTCTTGTTGAATGCATTACGATCATATAATATTATGCAATTGTTATGACATTGAATAAATAAATCAAATATGAACAACCTTATAGATGCACATATACATGCTGGTTTGATGCCAATGATATCAGCTTAAATAAACCATCTACTTCAATAATCATCGTAGGAGTGTGTATAGGCAATTATCGTTCCATCCATAACCAGGTGAGATATTGATATATACTACTTATACTTTGCGTTATCGTCTTCTGATACTATATATTCTATAAAAAGATCATGATGAATGTACATACTTGGATGTTGCTGCAATAGGTAAAATTATTCGGGTATTTTTTTTTTGATTCTGTTTTATTTTACACTTCTTCTGTATAAGCTGTATAAGAAAAATGGTGGGAAAAGTAAAATAATGTCGCTTGATTTCTACATGGTGTTTTCTTCCACCTCATCATTTTCAATTAGGTCGTGGATGAAAACGATGACGTCGAGTCATCGCATGTATTTACATGTGCACGAAACGGCGGAAAATTATTTTTGAGAATGTGATCACACCATATCTCAGCTTGCTCTCATTACGTCGATCAATACAACACATGCGCTCTTCTGCACCCGTCCAGATTCCCTTTTTGACACTATACATACAGTTAGATACACCATGAGCTGTTACACCATACAGCTGTTACCATAAACACTTACCAAAACTCGTTGTTATTACTATATATCTCAGACATTCTTTATTCAACATATTACTGCAATACACATACACATTTATATCTTTTATCATCTAGTGATAGTGTATTTAATTAATTGTATGATATAGTATATTCGGTGTTTCGAATACACTGATAAAGTTGGAGAAAATAAAATTGTTCGATTATTGAGCAAGGTTGATGAAGAGATTCTCGTATAGGTAATCGCTATTTATAAATATATGAAATAACATAATGGCCTTTGATCGCAGCGTGCTCAAAACATCATCATAACACATAGTCACTATTATATTTACATTGTGATAAATATAATAAGACGTGATTGCATTGGTGGCATTATTTTTCTTTGTCTTTTATATAAATTCCATCTCCTATACATTGTTATGGATGTGCATCGCATGCAACGATGCTAAAGTTGAGTGAAGATTTTTTGCACTCACACCAAACTTTTCAACGTTCCGAAGTAAACAAATTACTCGGTCATTATGCGACTGTGGTTTGTTTGATTTTCGATCATTGGTTCATCGTAAAAATGACAGTCAGATTGATGAAACCAAATTTTCAAGTAACATAGTTTCAAAATTGATGAAAAATTTCGTTTCGATTAAATAATAAATAAATTCATTTTAGTATTATTTATTTATCACAAACTTAATTACTAAACAAAAATACTTCATTCTGAATACAACATATATATACTAAATCTAATTAAAGTCGGTCAATCTGATACAATAAAAAAGTAAAAATTTCTGAATGGCATTTTCGATAAAAATGGCTTCCAAGTATGTAAAATTTGTGTCAATCAATTTTAGATAATGGGTGTAGTACAAGTTGACAAAGATGAGAGTAAAAAACGGATGAAATTTAAAGAAGAGTTTCATTGGGGAAATTGATGTCACATAGATATATTGAATAATTGATGAATTTCTGATACAGATAAATGCAGGAAGAAGAAGCATCGAAGAACGGAATAGAGGGGGACACTATGGAGAGAAGTCCACAGAAATCAGGAACATCAGCGGCAGCAGCTGGTGGCGGTGGCTCATTTCCCGCGAGTTTCAAAGCATTTTCAAAATTCGGTGATACTAAAAGTGATGGAAAACATATCACATTGAGTCAAAGTGATAAATGGATGAAGCAAGCGAAGGTTTTTGATAAAAAAATCACTACAACAGACACAGGAATTCATTTCAAAAAGCAAAAGTAATTTACACTGTGTCAATTATGGCATGACATATTATCTCAATTAATCAATTCTATAGATTAATGATTAATGATTCTATAGATCGATGAAACTCAATATTGAACAATATAAAGCTTTCCTCGACGACATGGCGAAAACTAAGAAAGTTGATGCAAATGAAATTATGAATAAAATGGCAAATTGTGGAGCACCTGGACTCTCATCCACCGTTGGTGCTGTTGTAAGAACCAGAATACCTGAATTCAATCTGAATTTATAATTATATATTTTAATAAATCGAATTTTATTTGTCATGAATAGGCCGGCAAAGCTTCATCAGCTGTCGACAGACTTACCGACACGTCTAAATACACCGGAGCGCACAAACATCGTTTTGATGAAAGTGGAAAAGGTAAAGGGATAGCCGGACGGAAGGATATTGCTGACGGGTCCGGTTATGTTCATGGTTTTCAGCAGAAAGAAACGAGTAAGAAATAAATGTCAAAAAGAAGACCACAAATTTTTCATAATGCGAGGTATAAAAACAACAAAGGATTATATCTAGCGCATAGTCAAGCGCAAATGATAATTAATATGTATGTTTCGTATATACAAGACATCTAAAGATAAAGCATTAAAAAAACTGGATTCATTTCCATCAATATAGACAAACGTTGAATTCACAGGACAAATATCATTTGAATGTAAATAATTAAATTCCAATGGGAAATGGTAGAAGACTTCTACGATTCCCATACCTATTATCAAACAACTGTTTTTCAATCATATATAAATTGTAATCAAGTGAAAATTTCATTCAAGCAATAAATTTGAGAAAATGTTGCAGAATTGAACATTTAATGATTCGCTCACAGGTGCAGTAATAGTGTATGGCATTTCATCTTTTTGTGATACATAAAAGGAACTAAAAATTATAATAATGGATAGATAATAGAGACGACAAATGAGGAATGAAATGAGTTGATTCACTCGTTCGATAATTCCGTAAGATTGTCTTTATTTCTCCATAAAAATGTTCATTCATATATTTGTGGCAGATAATATATAATATTGCGATTTTATACTAATTGATTTTCTTGCGCACTCATTTTCATTACAGTTTCTACAAGATACCTTTGTGTTTTTTTTTTTTCTTTCATTTGCAATCAATTTGATTTAGATTATTGTCAACACGAATTTCATTTATTCAACCCCACAGAGCAATTCGGAGGTCCGTATTAATTTAATTCCCTATAAATATATAAGAATCTGGCAAGATCACAACATTTTGTCTGAAGGCTCTAATATTTCTTCAAGTAGATTGCTTATGATATAAAAAAAAACAACAACATTAACAACAATTTCTTATTATATTAAATTCACTTGGACTCCCCGAACTCGTGAAAATACTGGATGTGTTCAAATCAATTTTGAATTTTACCTGATTTTTTCTTATCAATAATATAATACACACGATCATAAAGGAGATATTGTATTCGATATATATTAAAAAATTGGTATCCGATTATTGATCGAATGAACCATTCTATTGTGAGCCAAATTGCACTTGCGAAAATTAATCAGATATCTGGCAAATTAGTAATAATTTACTAGTAAAGAAAATCATCTTTGCCCGTTGCAAAGCTTTGGAATTGATTTGAAGCTTTCCCATATAACAAATTGTAATTGTAAAAAAAAGTCTAACAAATGTGTATACTAAGGGGATTGTTCTCCCGGATTATGATCCAATTGTGGAAAAGTAACTAGAGCTCAGTTAATGTGTCGACAGAAGCTCTAAACCTGGTATTCGAGACGTCAGCGAGAGTTTTGCTGCAGCCCATGCCAGTTCCTTCAATTCGGGAACGGATTTCATCCTTCAATGCACACAGAACACGACGGTCCTGACGATTATTCATTGGAGCTATCCGCAAGGCTTCCTGGACATCTATTAAACTATCTTCAAAATGTCCCAAGTCAACGTTAGCCTTAGCTCGAGCATAGAACGCCTCATAAGACGTTTGCCGTGTCTTTAACGCTTGATCTGCCAACTCAATTGCCGCTTCGCATTCCTTGAAAGTGTGCAGTGAGGAAAAATATGAATAGAAATGTGAAAAAAAATAATGATTGTAATATTGAATTTATGCTGCATACACGAAATATCGTGAGGGCAGTTAGAAGTATCACTTACATTCATTTTACGCTTGCATCGACTAAGATTCAGCAACAAATTGAGTTTTAATTGGGTAAAGGTTTCGAGATGTAACATTAGATTGCCATGCTCTTGACTTTGAGCGCCTTGAACTTGTTCTGGCGCACCAGGGAATTTTTTTAGAGCATACGTATACCTATGCGATGCTTCTTTTAATCGTCCTTTTCTGTAAAGCACATTGCCATCCTCCAGCAGTTTATTCAATAAAATTAATAGAATGTCGGGTTTGCCTTGAGCCATTGCCCATGTGGCTGGCCCCAATTTTGCGCCTCTCTTTAAAAAACATTGCACTACCGGAACATTCCTGCATCCAATAGCACGATCGAGTGGTCGCATACCATGAAGATCTACATGTTCAACAGCAGCGCCACGTTCTAATAATAATTGTACGAGTTTCGGATTGCCTTGAAATGCAGCCATATCCAATGGTGTACGGCCAGTCTTATCATTCGCATTAATGTTCGCGCCATGCTCCAATAGATTTTGAACAGTTGTGAGACGACCTCTAACACAAGCCCAACAGAGCGCTGTAAGGCCTTCATTATCTACAGCCTCAACAATTGATCCTTTCTCCAAAAACATGTCAATCAAATTAGTATGGCCTTCGCTCGCAGCCATCATTAATGGATTGCGTCCCATCGAGTCTCTCTGATCGAGTAAAATTGTTACAGGATCAAAATTTGTATCAATACTGGGCGGTATAATTGTTGAACTTTGTATGAGTCTCTCGGCAGTTCCCCAGTGTCCTTCACGTGAAGCCAACATCAATGGCGACAGACCCTTAGAATTAGTCACTAGTGGACTAGCACCACGTGCTAAAAGTGCTGAAACAGTACCGGTTGATCCATGCGCGGCAGCTATTGTCATGGCAGTCTCGCCAATTAAAGTGTCCGGTTTATCTATAATCACTTCCGCCATATCCAATAGATATTCCACAATTGGCTCATGGCCTTGTGATGCTGCAGCAACAACAGCTTGTTGTGCAGCTTCTTCCCTAGATGTCTCGCAACTGTTACCACCCCAATCATTTTTTTTACTTGGATTAGATGACCAGTCGCATGCTAAAAGGTAGCCCACTACAGAGAGTCGACCGAGACGTGCCGCATGAACGAGGGGACACTGTCCAGCCATATCTGCATGCCCAAGTGACGCACCAGCAGCCGCAAGGCGTCGCACAACATCACAATGACCACGTGCCGCAGCCAATGATAAAGCAGTACATCCTTGACTATTCGTTAATTCAACATCGGCACCAAATTCTAACAATAATGATACCATCTCTACGGAACCCTCGTGCGCGTACATGCACAACACTGGGGCATTACCTAAATATTCTGTAATATGATTTGGTGACGCTCCTGCCAGCAGGAGCAATCTTGATACCTTCACATTGGGACTGTAAATATTTTTTAATGTACAAAGCGCTGATGAGACACATTCCGCTGAAGATGTAATCCACCAGGCTTGAAGATCGCGTGATGGCCACGTCGATGTTACACCACGGTAAACATGCGCTTTCAATACATGATGACCAAGCTCAAGGACATGATCACCGGCTAACGGTGCTTCTAAGCGTGACAGTCGAAATGCTATGGCCGCATGACCAAGTCCAAGATCGCACAAGAATTTTGTTGATTCGCCGTCATCTCGTCGTATAAGCCATTCCCTGAATGAAGGATGGAAGAACATGTACGTGTTATCCAGTCGCTTCACAAGGAAACCAGAGAGCATCTAAAAGTCATTCATATACATTTTCAAATGTGACGATGAAGCAGATATCAATTTCTATTTGAGACGAGACTTATTAACTAATTGGTACTTAGTGTAGCGAATTGACTCCACATATCTCATACTGATAATCATGAAATACTCACTTGAAATCTCTGCAGAAAGTCCTCCCATGAGACAAACTGATCGGTATAGAGAGAGTTAACAGAATAAAATATTTCCGGAAGAGTTAATGGATATAACGCCGCGAGGCAGATGCCAAGAAGCGGTTGAACTTTCTCAAATGACGTGCCAGTAGGGAATCGTAAATTGAAGTGCAATTGAAATATTTGTGCCAATGACACTGGTAGAACCTGATAAAATGAATAATATCGCAGAATTGATATCGTACATTCAAATCATATAAATCATGGTTTTTGATATTATATTTGAAAATGTGAGAGGAAATGATAATAAATACCTTGTAACTTGCTGATTTAGCCACTAAATGGCCACTCTCAATGAGATCAAGTGTGAGCTTCGCGAAAAGGAAACTTCCTCCAACAAGTGACAGCAAATGTGAAGCAAACCGTGATTGATTTGCGCCACACGACGATTCTTTTCCATTAATTGACGCAGTAACATTCGATTGAATTGATGGACTCTGGAGTAATCGATAATTAATATAATCAGCCAAATCCTTCGTGATATTGGTGTTTACTGAATCATCCGTATGTCTATCCAATGAAATTCTCATGTAAGGAAATCGCTTGATACAATCATACAACTGAGTCCGTACTGTGCAAATGATTTTCAACCAATTGGGGAAATTTGGTGCGTGTCGCGTGAGGAATGAAGCTATTGTGTCACCTCTATCTGGCCTATGATACTCGGCCTCACACACAGCATCAATCAGTATAACCTGTCAACCATAGATAAACATGAATAAATTGACATATCGGCCCGGATGAGAACAACAATTTAAATATAAATAAAAATTAATATATACGTCAAATTAGTTACAACATATCTACGTGAATCTACCAAGAAATAATCAATCTTTTCATACATACAAATATCTATATAGATATTTGAATAAAAGTTCAACTAACCATATTTATTTGAGGTAATCGCCCAGATTTTCTTAAACTCAACATAGGCTCAATGATTCCTCTTGATAGTGCAAGATCGGGATCCACAGTACACTCACGTTGTGATAACGAGCCTTGTAAATGTGGTTCTGATAATAAATATTCTCTATATGCAGTAAGCTGTGGTGCTTGACACAATTGCGCAGCCAATGAATGGATTAAATCCGGAACAAGACAAGTGCTATTGTTGTCTACCTGGCAGAAATGATAAGCAACAATATGTGACGCCAATTCCTTCAATTTCTTATTCGTTCTAATACTATATGCCTCGAAGCTGGTGGAGATTGGAGACGACGAGGTCATCGACCGTGATGACTGCTTATCTTCAATGGCATCCTCATCGCATTCAACTATTTCATCTCGCAACAGTCGTTCACGGCGACGACCAAAACAGCTACATTCAACTAATTGAAGAATCAATGCGGTTTTTCCCGTTCCAGGTGATCCAGATATCAAAACACCCGGGCTCGAACCTTTAATCACTGTTTCGAGTTCCTCAAGTAACCATTGTCTGCCGGTGAATAATGGGTTCGTTTCTACGAATGGAACTTCGAAAAACAACGGTTTCAATGTTAATTGAGGTGTTGGATGTGAAACGAAACGAATTTTGGTATCAATTGGTTTAACATTCGTTCCCCTCGCTGATCGTCGTGCACACGATTTTCTGCTCTTCATTCCAGTGTCATCTTGATCTTGCTGCATATTGGGTAAGTAACGTCGCGAGGAGATAGGACTCGAGCTACCATTTGATAATCCCGATATCGACATGGACATAGACATTGACATGGACGTGGATGCAGATAACGAAGTCGAAATTGAGGCTAAACTTCCCGCAGAATCGCATTCACGTTTTACCTTCACTTTGGTATAGCCTTTGTGTTTAATTGGATTGCGCAATGCGGCTGCCACTACCTCTGCCTCACTCGATGTGCCTGTTAATGTTGAAACTGGGCTCGTATTTGTTGACGCCAAAGTTCGTTGATCCAGGCTAGTTAAACTACTAAATGATGTATCGTGTTCACGTGGACTGAGACGAGCTTGAGCTCTTGAGCAACCACTCATTGACGAATTGGGAGCATTTGCACCAGGTGCATCTGTTGTATCAACACTAGGATTTGTTCGCAGGTGCGCTGATCCGAGCAATAGGCCTAATCTCATATATAAATCCGACTGCGATGATTTTCTTGTTTTGGCGGATAATTGTTTGACACATCCCCGCTCATCATCTGTGAAATTTTCAATATTAATATTATTGACTTATTGAATTTTGTCATTCGAGCTTCATCTTTCTTCTTGATAATTCATTACAATTACGGTTCGGACCAAACTCAGAACAATATAATTAATATCAAGACAATTCAGGCAACAAAATCATTTTCGAAGCAACACATGAGAATAATAATAGTGTATATGAACAAACTGCAAACTAAATTGCGTCATGCCACATCTCCACATCTGTGTTAATGTTCTGTTATACAATAAATGTGTATGTGAATATAAATAGTGGATCAAAAATCAAACAGGTGAAAAAGTATTGAATAAATTAATAAATGATTCACGCATATTCCCAACACGACAATAAAAGAATTTCCTGCCTGTATTAGCTCTGACGTTGAATAACAATTGATCGAGACCCTCATTGATTTTTCTAGATTGACTGACAAGTTCATCAACATCACCAGCATTTTTCGTAGATGAGTCAATCAATTGATTCAGTCCGTCATTTGTTGTTCCTTGACTTGTACTCCAGAGTGATCTGATTTTTCCCAATAAAACACCCGGCCATCTTGATTTTCCCTCCCATGACGATGTCATCCATGCTATTTTTATTTATCATTAATCAATAATTGAATTTCCCGCAACTTTGTTCGAATGAAACCTTACGAGTCATTTTATCATGTACAGTGCTCCCTCTCTATAATTCCCCTCACTATGATTCTACTTCCCCTCATTTTGATGGGAATGTGCTCCCCTACTCTCACTATATTGTATACAAAATATATTTGTGTTCAGAAAGACTGTGCAGGCCCGCCTCCTATGAAAAAGTGGGGCCCCTCTCGAAGAACGAATTCTTATAATTTTAGCCCCGAGTTGGGAATTATAGAGAGGGTGCGCTGTATATCTATGTATGCATATGGATCAGATTCCAGACAGTTGATATTTTATTTAATCAGGCTGGAGGATGTGTTGAAGAAAATTCCATATGAGATCGATATTTTCCGCCTGATAATTGAGACGGAAAGTTTAATCGAGACTCATTACTTATTCGAATATCAATGATTATGGGTTACCAGGGAGCAATGTAACTACAAAGTCCAAGCGTCGTCTATGAAATGCAGTAAAACATTATCACCGTAACAGCTGTTGATTCTCATCAATGGAAATAAAATTGCAAATCTACATGTCAACTGTGCGTCATACACGACAAAATTATGGATTGGAGAGTAACAGAGAATTTTTCCCAACATATCCAAGTACTGGGGTAATTTTCAATAAAATAAACCTACTGGAATCGAAATTCCCCCATAATATTTGGCGATATAACATGAATTTATAATTTGTATGTACAATGTCAATCACCTGATAGCGCAGATGGGTTGTCGGTATGTTCACACGCATTGGAATCTTTTTTTATTCTCTGGGACGCAAATGGGCTTCTCAGTCCTTTGGTATTGAGGAAAAATCTTCGCCGTTGGTTCGGTGGCGTCGGGCAACCTAAATTAAATTAGAAGAATGAAATATACACAGTGTATTTTCTTAAAATTTGTAAAAATTCGGAACAGAACAGAGGAATCGCTCACTTTGTGCCATAAGATGTGACTTGTGACGTGACTGTGATGTGATAGAATCTGGCAAAACTGGTGGTTTACTTTTCAAACCCTTTCCCATTACTACTGAGGACGTTATGTTTCCTTGCCCCTGTAGAGATAAATCATATTTTAGATGTCATATTGGGGATAATCTAATAATAAGTTAAATATCATACAAAAATAGTACATGTACACTCCACTCGAATCACACCTATACATTGTTATATATTTTTCTGTATGTTTTTAATAAAAATGATTTTTCTTCTTCAATTTGTTGTTCACCTTCACTGCGAGAATCGCACATAAGGCGTCAGGGAGTTGAATGAAAACGCCAACACATCTTCGCGGTCTTGTTTGTTGACTTCATCGGAGGCGTAACACGTGGGTGGCAAAGACGGAAAGTATGAATTTTTGAGCGAGATCAAGAAAGACAAAAACTTGAGATTACAAATTTTGATGTACGCGTCATATGGACCTGATGCGTGGGTACCACGAAATATTTTCACTTACGAAATATGCGTCATTGTGCGAAACGCCATTGCATCTTACCATTATACCATTACATTTGTTTGTTTGTTTGTTTTAATACTTTCGAGTGTATATGACGAGGAAGAAAAATAGCTATGAAAAATTATGATCTGACATATATATAAAAAAAATGATTATAATGTGTGGATAGCACAGTCTTTGACTCATATACTATCAATGAACAATGTATTGTCCACTGTTGACTATCGTTCTAATAGTGATGCTGAAGAAAAAAAAATTTCTACACTTACATGTGAACGTGGCAGAAGATTGCTAGACCTCGATGAAGAAAGTTTCGGTCTTGGTAATGGACTTCCACAAAGTGAATTCATTGTTGAAGCATTATCATCATCACAATCATCAATGACCACCATTGAAGCAGGTTCAGATGAACTGAATCCTGTATCATAATGTCCCAAGTCATCGCGTATTTGTTCATTTGGAACATTATAACGACATATGGGACAGGTCTCATTGCGAAATAAGCACGAATAGCATCGCTCATGACCGCATGAGTCAATGAGACGCCGCTTCTTGCCTTTGTCAAACGGCATCTCACAAGATGGACACAATGAGCCAGTTCCCAACATACCGGTTGATTCCACCAGAGCACGAATTTGGGCCAAATCTGAAAGAGTAGATATATAAAATGAATAATGCAGAGAGAAAATAGGATTTAATCGTACACATATATTTCATATTGAATGCGTCTATATGACAAAAGTTCATGAGGTTATTTGAATGTTTTTATACAAGTAGATCATAAACTTGTATTCCCTGTTACGATATTACCAGTCAATGTATAATTTATGATTAACGATTGACTGGAGCATCATCACGAGAAAGAGGAAGACGCGAAACAGTTGTATACTGTGGTATGAACAATTTGATGGGGGCCAGTAATGCGGAGCTGTAAATATAAACCAAGACAATTTTCGCAACAAACATTAATCTGAAAATTTCATAATTTTTTTTGTCTATCACTGTAAGAGTGAGCAATATCATCAATGTTTTGTTGCCAAATTTCCATAATCTGCATCATCCATTTATCAATATGCATCTTAGCTAACGGTAAAAATCTCAAAAAATCAATGCCTGTGCTGATTTTGAAAAAACAAAAGTTCGTCTAAACACCACGAATGCTCCTCCGATAAATGGAAATAATGACAGACGGCGGCTATGAAGACAGCAATTCCGGTGTCTGGGTGCAGTCAGCCGTTGGAAATGAACGTTGGCATAACGTCATTGGTATATAAGTTCTAGTTTTATTAAACGAATCACAGAAAAAGCAACAGAAACGCATTGGAGTTTCGTGGCGAACGTAGCATTCTACATCTATACATGCATATATGTGTGTTTGTACTTCTGTCTGTCTATCTGTTTGTGTGTGTTTATGTGTTGAAGAGAAACGTGAACATTTCTATGGACGAGTAATATTGCCAAGTTGCTCACAACGTGAGCTCTACAATATACACTATCCACGCAGAGAGGTCAGACAGGAGTGCGTTGACCTATCCAGGTCTTACGGTAACCCAACCAAGACGAGAGTTGAGAGTTGCACCTGCCTTACGATGCACGAACGTGCTGGGATAAGGTCATGAGCACGAGCCGAATCCGACCATTTCCTCAATCCGTATCGCACCATTCTTCTCTTTATTCAATACAAAATTTATTATATGCATCCAATAATTACGGTGAATTATCGTAGTTAACCATTCAGCTGAGAAGAGACGAATAGTGTGGTGAACCATTCAAAGTATTATTGTTACATGAGCCATAGCCATCACGGACCGTACTCAACATCATCATACGAAATGTATAATCAATTTTTCATTTTTTTTTTGTATACATCCACACTCGCACCGCAACCATCCAACAACTAAAAATTAGTCACTCAACGAAGTTACACAATTAATAAATTGTGTTGAGATAACTCGATAATTCATCATAGATATTAATACACATTAATGTCTGATCAATTAGTATGTAACCAAACACAAAAGAATTTTTTATATAATATTCATAATGTGTACTTAACTTAGGGTTATATATTGAAGTCGATTACTTTCATGATATTGCGCAACTATATAGACAATCAGTCGGAAATACTTTGGAATTTAATTTGGACCACCAATTATTCTTCTCTCATCCCCTGTTTCACCACCATTATATTTCGTTGTTCATTACTCATCAGTTTTCACATTCAAATATGACACATCATAGATAAGAGAAGGAATAATACCTGATCTTATGTGAATTGGTGTTACTACTTATTACGTCTCACCAACGGCAAATTGTGTAGTTTATTTTCATGCGTTGCACATAAATGCGTCAGATAAGTTTATACAGATAAGGCAGAGATACTCGGGGAGGCGTTTATGTGTGTATAAAAACAGAATTACCTTTGCTTCTACAATAAGATGTGTAACACGTGTGCACTCATCTAAATATATATTACGTTCACTGCAGAAAATTTACATCTTCCACTATTGTGGGCAACTTTTTCTATGCGGGCATAAAAGTACTGAAATAATGATATAATTGATTTTTGATTGAAAAATAATTAACTACCCTTATTAACGTAGTTATGAACACGATATGAAAGTATATGAAATAGAATAGTATGAGTTATTCATTAATTTACATTGGCATGAATAACGAATAAATATATTGGTCATTAATATTGAGTACACAGTTGCTATATACACATAACTATAGTGAATATTAATGTTCTTATAGTTCTTTGAGAGATAAATATATATTCACCCTGACCCCTGTTAGTCGAGATCAAGCAATAAGCACATTGATACGAGCCAACCATGTGTTTATATACTTAAATACAAGCTAGTTTGACAGAAACCACACTCAAATCAATTTTCATCATGTTCATCTGTCAATCACCATAATATGTCTTCATACTCTTCATCAAACGATTGATTTCAATCAAAGAGTTATAGATGGGGGACAATTTTTCATTGGTCATGGTGTTATTGTCGTTTGTCATTCAATACTAAGACACTGAACACAAGCTCTGGAGTCGAACTGTGACAATGGCCGTACAATGAGGATAGTCGAAAGCTCGTGAACACTTATTTCGATTTATAGCCATTTTTTATTCTTATTCAATTTGTTCGCTTCATTTTTTATTTACTTCCGGATTTCCTGTCGACATGTATTAGATACTGTTGGTTAGCAATCATTTCTATTTACAAAAATGCATGAATAGAGTTCTGAATGCCAGTAAAAGAGTACAGCTCAAACGTAATCAATGATGATAGAAAGATCGACGTATAAACAAAAACAATTTTGTACACAAGCTGAAAATGAAGACAAGGAAGTCATGAAAGGCCAAGTATATAATATGCACAGAATATATGACGACGCGGAAAGAAAAAATAATGAGAAAAGAATCGTGACTCGTGGTGGTGGAAACCGAAGAAACTTTCACTAAGCACTCGAGCACCGCAAGTACGATTGTATCGAGATGTATGTTCACTTGCGCGCTGCACTCTCATCATACAAACGTATCAGTTGCCATGTATCCATGAAACTAATGCATCCGTTTCCGGCTATATTCCCGATTGCTTAAAAATGGAAAACAATTTCGTCGCGTTATATTAATTTTTTTATTTTACGCTATGAATTATAATCATCAACCGCCTGAACCGCTCACAAAGCTGACTTTCTTTGACGCATGAATGAGTGTAAATTTGCCAGACATGAGACCATTTTTTCTATATAAATATACATTAATGATGAAGTCACCATAAATCAGCAAACAATATTGTTTCATTATTCAGTATTTCCCGTCATTTTTCATTGCCATCGATATTCGATGAAAAACACTACGAATTCTTAATAGTATAATTTTTAAGTGCCAGCATAATGCAAACTTTTCCAGAAATATAGTTTGCTTACAATTTTTATCACTTCGAAAGTATTTCCTCATATATAATTTCCCGAGAATTACAAGAACACCAAATCAACGATCAATAGCGAAAGTTTCCAAAGATAACAGAGCGAAAAAAATGTTTGGAGTCATTAGTATATAATGTGGACACATTATCAACGAATAAATACTATTATTATGAGGTCATCGAAATTTTTTTGCTCTCCAAATTATACTTAATTTAAAGTATACGTGGAAAAAGTATTTTACAAATATAAAGTCTATACACGTGTAAATATATCGCAAGTTCTTGATGTATATATAATTGGTATCGAATTACCCTGTTTTCCTCTGTATATATAGAAATAACCAAACAAAGAACAATAAAAATTGATACACCTGAATATAAAGCGAGAAAAAAGCAACAATTGTATGAACTAATTAGAATAACAAAGTGATGAAATCCCATATGAGAACTACTATGCTGAAAAATAATTATACAGAGTAGACAATTGCAACTATGCGGCGGAAATGAAAAAGTTGTAAAAAGATGTTGCCGTGGACAAAAATCAAGACTTATATCATAAGCGAAAACGAAGATTCATACAATGCATAGGCACGACAATATATGAATGTAATTAATTGATAATAGAAGAGTGATAATACAGCTGCCGTATATCATGCATGAAATACTTCAAACTCATGCCTCGTCACGCTCCAAAAACAATATGTAAACTACGACATTTAATTGAGTCCAACAGGTGGCAGTTTGCCCGCAAGCATTACTACACTATACATACATACATACACACATATATATATATATCATGGAATATCTTTCACTTCCTCCTCTTTTTCACCGTCATATTCACGTTCTCTAATAAAAACATTTTCAATGCGAAATTTTTCAATCAATCAACTCTTCCAACTTAAACTCATACATCATAAACACCCTGTGAGATAATGCAATACCTGTTTAACATGTGCACGTGGACTTTATAGATCAGTATATATCTTTACGTCTATCCATAACAGCCCTAATTGTCACGCGAAGATTTGACCATCTACTTTGGCTTCTTCCTATTTCTTGACTGGTATTTGCTCTTCTAAATAAATCAGATACTAAAATATAGAGAAGAAGAATGTGATGGAGCTTTGCCAGAAGTGAAAAAGTATTCAGACAATGAAGAATGCAGAAGAGATGCATCCGAAATAAATCTGCAGTTTCCTCCTTCTCTCATTCAATCTCACTCTCTCTTTTTTTTCCACTTCTACACTTTTTTCCCTCCAGCTTTCGTCTCTTACATTCGGGCATTCTTTTTTTCCTTCAACGAAATATTCATTCCAACGTGTCCAATGTATTCCTTCAAACACTAATGATTTCTCACACACTCTCACCTGAAACTCGTGTTCATTCGTCTTTTCACTCGCATTATATCCTATCAGGGACAATGCCAAGATAATTGACTAGCATTGTTCTCCAATCATGAGGTCGATGATGACATTGGATATTAATTTCTCCTTTGCTCTTCATTCTTTGCACTGCCTCACGTGAATTTACCCGAGTTTTATGCAAAGCGCTGATACAGCATTATAAATACTTATAGTGGCAACTAATAAACGTTGTACAAACAATAATGATGACAATAAGCTGTAAGTGAGAGAAATTGTCGATATGCATGATTGATATTGAAAAGGAGACGTGGTTAGGGTGACATTGTGAAATAAGAATGAAAAATAATGGGAATGTCTCTAGAATGAAGATACTACTTGGGCAAAATCAGTATATTATTTATTCTTTCGATTTGCGATATAGTTATCACTAAAATACTGAGTGAGAGCTGGTGGTAGGTATACGAAGACATAACCTATAAAACATAAGAATATGAGGAGACGCTTACTTGGACACTCACTAAGCACCGAGTGATTGAGAGCAGATCTAGTTCTTTGTGGCGAACATCCTCTCATTCTTTCTGGAGGCGCCATATATCTATGTATCTATATCTTTATTATCAACTGCAATGCACTTCCGCAGTATATTATTGTCACAGTGCAATAACAAACTCAAATAATCAGCATAACTGATAGATATATTGATTGCTTGTGCATAATCACCCTACAAGGCATCGTGTCAAGCATTTTGCACGTTGCACATGTTGCGCATGTTGGGCATGTTGGACATGTTGAGCTTTTTCATCACCTAGAACTTCTTTTTCGGATGTTGAGCTCATCATTTCAAAATTTCGCGTCCCAATGCTTTCACTTTATTTCACACAAAAAATAAAGAATGAATTTTACATGGGATAAAAAGGACAACAACAACACCACACAAAGTATTCCACTGCACCCACTCTGAATACACATGAAAACATGAAAAAATTCACTATACTTGTTTATACGTCGAATTATGATATTACTAAATAAATTCACTATTTTCACATCAAATAGTTCAGCTGGCCTGAAGTTTACTCTGTCGTGACGCAATCACAAAAGAGAGGCTGCTGCTTTTCATTCTTTTTATCTTAACTCATTCATTCATTCAATTATTTATTTGTGTTTGTTTTATGTTTATGTTGGTTTTGTAGGAGAATTGAAATACATATTGGAAGAAGGCCCACGGTAAACTGCGGCAAACTCATTGCCACCGCCTTCGTGAACATTCGTGAAAGAGATGTGGGGATATGAAAAGCGCTCAAGAGCATAAGAGAATGGAACACGACCCAGTACGGCCAAGCACGATCAACCACGACCAAACACGACCAAATACGACCTAACACGACTAGCTCACGGTTGACTGGTTGGAGGCCCCTCGTCTTGTCGCTCTACCTTATTCTTACTGTACTTCACTTCTCACTCGATTCTTACTGAATTTCCAATAGTGTTGAGGACATTGAGGATATGATATGAGTGAGGACAAGAGCAGACTACGACTCCTATACTATACTGACTATGTACTATAGTCAACAGTGGCCATACACTGTTCTATACCTATGCACACACTCAAAATTCAAATCGGTTAAATTTCCTTCGATTCCCTTCGCCTCCAGACACTTCAACGTCATTTTTTATTATTCATCTATCATGTGACATGAGTATTTGATAAAAAGTCGATATCTAATGCTGTGACACTGTTTTCCCCGCTGTCTGTGTCGTTCATGTCGTAAGACGTCGCATCTTCAGATTATCACAAGACTGATTGTGCAGTTGTGATCTCTCGCAACATATATACAATGTATTCGATTGTAGCTACGTCTTCGTTTAACCACTAGAGAGTAAACGAAATTCATCAATGGTGTATCTATACATAATGAAGAACGGACTATCTATTGAATCCAGTACAATTACAATATTGCACATCAACTTCAGTCTATTCATATGTCCAGTTTAATGAACACAAGATTAACCTTTTTTACTTATAACTCCCTTCATGAGACATTTCAAGTTGATGATGTTTTTGCAAAGCTGTTCAGTTAAATGTGACGTATGTGTAAGAAAAACACCTTGCAACACCATCCTCATATATGATTTCAGCGTGATCTTCATTCTAAACCTTGTAATTCTATCAGGAATCAACTTGAGAAAATTCCATTTTACATAAAGCCGATACTTTTTCTATTCCCTTTTACTTCTTCTCATTGGATCCTGTGGAGAAAAAAAAAAGAAGAAACAAAAAAGGGAAATGGAGAAATTGCGGTTGGAAGAGTTAATAGTCTTCATCCTGCTTCACAAAAAACCCACACACATTTACCATATACTGATGGACCATGAAAAAGTATACGAGCTTGAGATCCACATACACATTTTCACATGAACACGTTTATACAAATACCTGGAGAAGATATATAGGTATTTAACATGACATTGTGTGAGGATACACTTGTGTCGCACAGGTCATGATATCTTTTGCTGAATATCCAAGTGTCACACATAAGCTGGTATCTTTTATACGCTGGTTTCGTATGCATTGATACCTCATAGTCTCAGCAAATAACCGTATTTTTCAAATGTGAACATTCCATATGATTTTCAAACTGGCAAATGTCAGAGTATATAAATATTTGATCATGTAAACGATGAATTTTCGACGGAATATCTGATGTGTCGATTTTGAAAAGCCAACGTACTCCGTAGCATTCGAAAATTGAGTGAATCGTTCAATCATTTCATGCAAAGTCGTGAATATAAATTAATAGAAAAGTCTATTCATACGTGCAGAATTTGTTTTAGCAACCATCGAACATACTATCATTTGACAGTTAATTCTTCCCACTGTCGTTGCGTTTTCATGCAAAGAAGCAACATATGATACGTGTGAGTGCACATGTACTTCAGCGCCCTGTTTTCTTTTTGCCACAGTGACCAGACTGACTTTACCTATCGCCTTATTTCTGTGCGCTCATGCAACAACAGCGACGGCAGCAGCAACAACTACATCGCAGCCCAGCGGATGCGGGTGGGCGAACCGGGCAGGGATATCATGTGGGTCCTGGTCTCTAATATATGTGTGAGAGAGATGCGTCTATACAGAAGAAAATTGCTGGTGAGCAGCGAGTGTGGAGATCACATCAAGTGCCCACATTGCCCACGCCAATATGCGAAGAATATATATGTATTAGCACAAGGCACCACACACATGAAATGAAAAATCGACAAAGGTTCAAATGGACATTCGAATTCGTATACACTGGATAAGATGAATGCTAAATAATGGCGAATGAAAGATGCAAAGAAAAAAGAAAAATGATATAGAATGACAAAAAGTTTTTCATAAGCTCCCAATTTGGAATTATACATTAATATACATGTGAAATGTGTCTCAGGTTCTTATAAACACAGATAGTAAAAGAAACTGGTGTAAATAAAAGAGAATAAGGGATGTAAAGGGTGTGTATAGTATGAAATTATTCAAAAACTTCGATAAACACGGTGTTTGTTGGTAAAGTGTGATTGTAAATTGTATACAAAGACGGTCCAATAAAAGTAGGACGCAAGAAAACCACATTTTTTGGCAATTTTTTGTTTGTTTTATCTTATATTTCTGTTTTTATTTTAAAACCACTTGACGCACACACACCGAAACACAAGTATACGGGACAGCTTGTAAAAAATTCCAACTATACAACGTCATTCATTGCTATTGGTGTATAATGTTATGTAGACTCGTGTGCGTGCATGTATATATATACAGCCAAATTATTTGTTGTGCTATATATGCTACCGACTAAGTGCGTTACGCTCATAAATCCCTCGTCCGAACAACTTTCACATGTATATACGTGTACGTAACAAAATATACGCGCACCTTCGCATCTCGTAATTAACCTGAAAAAAACAGTGAATATGTAATATCAAAGAATTAATAAATATTGCACTATTCAATCTACTAAATAATGCACAAAGGTGGATTTTCATCATTTTAATGGCTCTATAATCGTATACAGACCGAAGCTGCGAGTAAAACTTTGTGATGAATATATTTCTCCAAGTGATGTTATGTTACGCTCGTATGTATGCTCATTCGGGATCCCATGCAGACTGTGAAGTCTAGACGAACGTCATGCAGCTATATAATAGGTCTAAAGTCCACAAGGTATATAGAACGGTTCCTCGAGGCGATATTCGCCTCTCGTAACATTTTAACGAAGAAATTCTGTTTCCATATATATTCATATATATATATATATTGTATCCTTCACGAATAAACATTTCGACTACTTATAGTACACGAATTACTGTTAAATATGTTTCCAATTATTTGATTGGAAAATAATGAAATGAAGACGCAAAAAATATACATGTTCTCACATTAATGGGCTCATATTGAAGTCGCAGCAAAACGATACAAAAAAGGTGTTGAATCAAATATGCGTATTTGTATTAGTAACATGTAGCTTCAATATATCATATATATGCTATGAGAGGAGGGAAAATTTGTAATGAATTGATTCAATATAACATAAAATAATTGTTTGTTCGTACATGATAAATACTTTCTTCTTACATTGAAGTCACCTTTGAGCAATCTGATCAGAAGATTGTCAATAATATATATGCATACGAATGTCTGGTGAGTATACGTGAAAAAATATATTAATGTGTATCCATGAGAATGCGAGAGGGAATGAGAAAATTTTACGCGTGGGTGACAGAACAAGTTAAACATTAAATCATCTTGATAATCAGCGCGATGGGATGACGCACGATCTACAATATATCTATACGCCCTCCACAATTTGTAAAAAAATTTGTCAAACTTTTTAGGTGAATGTAAAAGTTTTAATATTCCACAGTTATTCTTTGGCGAAAGCTTTGAATTTGCATTTACATTCACAATATTTTGCCATTTTTATCTGAATTGTCAAACCGAATAGGTGGTCACTGCACCACCGCATCCTTCAATCAGATATATATTTATATCTATACATCCATTTGACCGAATTAATTTAACATTGTATACAAAATTAAAGAGGACTTGTGAAAATCCAGACATCCCCCCGATCATTTTTCAAGGCCTGAATCTCGCAAAGTATATAGAGAAAGGAACCTCTTGACGAATTATCAATATATGTGTATACTCCCAAGTATATTTTAACGAACGAGAGAGAGTGGGACAAAAGCGAGTAACATTCACCATGTTATATCGTGTTCGGTTTTCCCTCGCGATCTGTTATATTGGTGGCGCATCTTCAAGTATGAGAGAAGAGAAAAAACCGGACAGTAAGATGCGTACCAAGGACCCACCTATAGAACGGCTCGAAACTGCTCGAAATTGCTCGAAACTAATCGAGACTGATCGAAACTGCTCAAACTTGTACTGCAGTCTGGTCGCGTCAGATTTCAATTCTTGTTCAACCAGCTTTCAGGCATTGACTATCATCCGCCAGTACGATCACTCCCTCATGGTGTTGAGATATACATTGCAGATCGTGTTACACATCGTTCTGAGTGGATGATGAATTAAAGGAAAACGGAGGAAAAATGTGGCAACAATCCCTAGTGTAGCGGTGAGTGGTTGTATTCTCACTGGGTATCAGATGTGTATTTTTGCCGATATGAACGCCGTGTACTGCAGAAACGTGGGCTGTCTTAAATGTTCGCAGCAATCATACACGCCGCAATACACCGAGAAGTATATCTTAAACCAATATCATTTTCGCTATCGAGCATGCAACATGAAATCGTATCAATAATACAAGTCAGCTGAAGGCACACCATGCATACATTCACCTATGAATAATTCTCCATACACAAGTGTAATCGAATGAGCTTCTGCGCTCTCAAACTCCACTCTCAGCACAACATCGATTCTCGCATTCATTCGCAACTTGGATATAGATATACACCTCGACTATCTATCACTTTGCTCCGTTCACAGTGCAATGTATCTGTTTGTCGCCTTTACGCATATATATATATGTATGTATGTATGTATGTACGTATGTATGCAATATGTATGCATGTACACACTGATGGAATACACTTCGCTTTACGCCACGAGTTACATACCGTGTTAGCCCACGCGACTCCCACGCTATATAATACTCTCTTGCTGTTGCGTGTTTTCACTTGCGACATATTCGACTTCGTTCATTCATCCGTTTCTCGCTTGCTCATTCAGATTCATTCATCGCACCAACATACGTATAGATACATATTTAACGCGATTACGGACAAATAGTCCACTTATGAGTCTCTAATATGTTCTATGACTTTGAACCAAAAAAAGGAAGAGAGAAGAAAAAAAAATTATTCCGCTATAAACTTTCATACGCAGTGTTTTATCAAGATATATATACATGAATCATATTATAATGTCACTATTGACATTGAATACAGTAAAGATATCAGAGATAGAAAAAGGACAAATTGCTTTATATCCTTGTGTATATGGACAAACTTTCGCACAAAATTTCAATACGTGCATTGAGCAATTTTCATTGGCAATATCAAGGTAAGGAAAAAAACTACATTCATATTCCAATCAATTTCCATTATATTCAACCTTTTTATCAAAATAATACTTTATAAATAGATTTCATACGGCAAAAATCTGTACAACAGTAGACGAAAAAAGACAGAATGATACAACACGTGGATGACGAGTGTAAATTCGTTCTATTTATATTCATCAATCATCCATATGTATACAAATTACATATTTTTCCTTGCTCATTCAACTAATGATAAGAAACTCTGGATTTCACAGGTTAAAACAGGAGAACTGTACATATCCATAGGGAAGCGATTGATATGAAAAATAAATAAAATTGACCAGACGGCGCCGTCCGCTATTATAAACGCGATAACAGTCTATCGTTTCAAATGTATGAGAACATATTACTACTCTCGACGACTTTTCAGCTGAGCCAGAGAAGCATATGTGTATTTGCTTTAATGTACGCGGAAGCAAATTCGTAAATAACATAGCGTCAATGTATAATTAATCCAATTTTTTTGTAATATATTAATTATGATAGTGATGAAAAATAATAATTATTCACCGTTTGTGTAGATTTCCTCGTTAACCAATGTCTCTTCATCGTCAGTGTCTGGACCCAACGATACTGGAGTATACACGTTTACCTCACGTCCCCTCATTTTTTATAGTTTATTCCGTAAAATTCTGTATCATCAATTGCACCATCAATGATGCATAGAGTTCCTGTAACATCATGAGAAAATATAAAAATAATTATCAATATTATAGTCTATATGTGATGATGATGAAAAATATTCAAAATAGGAGTGTTAAAGAGACTAAGTATGAGGATCATGCAGAAATCTGTTGAATCTGATTGAGATTTTTATACTGCAATATTATCGACAAAAGATTACAAGGAAATAGCGCTATATTTTTAAAAGTTTTCAACAGTACAGCGCACCAGTTAAATAATTCATTATGAAATAAATATATGTGTATACATGAGTTTATAGATAATTTAGATTTCAGGGAGAAAACGCTTATGCACCACAAGTGTATATTGAATTACACACGACTTGTGATCTTGAAAATATTACGGAAGTTCACCAACATATGAGCCAATGATGGATGCAGACGATAGAACCTGACATACTGCACTCGCTGGTAGAGTCGCATGGTTATCTTCATCCTTCTCTGGCATATGAAAATGAACTGTGCGAATTGATCTATTTTAGTTGATGGCGTCTGGATTCGAGCTGCAGTAGACGTCGGCTATTTTTTGGAGCGCCGCGACATGGAGAGTGAGAGAATAACCAAGAAACAGAAACGACAATGTCGTGGCAGCCGACGGAATTCCGCCGACATTTGGAAAAATACCATTTTCACCCTCTTGCCTGCCCATCTCAACAACTTGAAATATGTCGTCTTTTTTTTTCTCCTTTTCCTTTTTATAAACAAGTTTGGACATGTCTGTATTTCTATCCCTCCGACAATCGACATTATAATTATGGCACTCAAACCGCTGCATGCATTCGTGCCCATTCATATCGATAATTATATTTAACTCCAAAAAATTGGTAACTCAACAGAAATGATCGACCGATTAATGCTATTGTGTCTGAGCAAAATATATATATACGTTCGTTCAAGTGCTCTGCGTCCACACGAAGTTTTACTGTTCGGCACTATCATTCACCTACTCCTTTACACATGGATTGGAAAATTGTGCAAATATTTTTCAAAGTGTCAATAGTTCAACAAGATTTCAATCTCATGCGGAACAACTTCCCGACATATGTGAATGAACGTTATAACAATATGTATACAATATGTCTACGATATGTCTATATATATATATACCAAGCCACGATATAATTAGAGGGAAAAGTGATCCGTGATTTAGCGGAAGTATAGCAGCTGTCATATTAAATATTTTATTAAAAACTGTGATTCATGCATAGGGCCATTTTTTCCGAATTGAAACACATATGAAACACATTGTCGAGGTAAAAATATTCAATGAAATATATACGTGGTATGCACTACTTGAATTGATAATTTGTGAGAAATGTGTGAGCAATTGTGTGCTAAGTGAAAATATAGTGAGAACCCTTGTAGTGAAAAATAGTATATGAACGTGGGACATTTACATATTATGAACATTGGTACATATTAAAAAACGGAAGAGCATCCGTTGCCTCCTGTGAGATATGATGCCAAGTTTTCATTGTATACTGGAAAGTCTCTTCATTATATAGGGAAGCTCATCTTTTGTTTACGTGTAGACAAACATTTCTGATACAAAATATGAAAATTTACCAGGCGAATTTATACGATGCATTGAGTGAAACGTATCACTTGGCAATTCGATTCGACGTTTATTCATCGTCAGTCGTTGACATCACATCTCAAGCCTCCTCTCATTTATTATTATAGACTCGAATGTATATAGATGATTTTGAAGTTGGCAGCTGCCTTAATGCAGGGTACCTACATATATATATAAATAAAGAAGAAAATGTACGTGCGAGCACACGCCTGTTCATCCTGTCATTCCTCTTGTCGGAGACATTTGCGCGCGCGTGCCTCACATCTATTGCGAGTGTAAGAAAACACGAGGTATACACGAGAGTGCATGAAATAAATAAGAAACTCTACCAATATAAAGAAGAATCTCAACCCTTTGAGTATGAGACACATGTTATGACAAAAAATCAATGTCAATCGCAACTCGAAAATACTAAATACCATTGACATGACTTACAGTTCATATTATCATATCCACATTTATCAATATATTACCTGAGATGAAATAAACAGATTTATTCTTAACAAAAAGTTCAAATTCATATTCAATAGGAAAGCAACTTTTAAAAATTGTGTTCATCAAACGCGTCGTATGAAAATTTCAAGTGTTACGAGAGTTGTTATTTAAATTGACAATGAAAATGAATTAGTAGGGTAATTGTAAAGGGCACGCACGAGCTGACGAGTCGCTACTGTTACTTTTCGACAATCGACAAAAATAACCCGTGGATCCCCCTTCCCAATTTATGAATATACCTCTGCTACTGCTTTACACTTTTGTTTAGCTGGCAACACTATCAGGGTCAAAGTAATGTTCATATATGAAGAAAATTGAAGAAAAAAATCGATGGTTGAAAAGTTTGTCCTCCAATCCGTTTTGTGCCTTGCTACATGCTTGATATTTATTTTTGAATGCTCAACCATTTGATGTTCGAGGAAGCACTCTATTTCCGGTGTAAAATTTGTAGCATACGACACGACACGCAAAGCTCATCCGAATTAAATTCATGCGCAAGCTCATCCAATCTACCTAATTTGCCATTACTCCATCGTAAAAATCCAACGTCCACTACATTTGCACCCACACCCTTCGTCATCTCTTTACATTTTCTTTTTCCAAATTCAAACCCTCATCCCTCAATTCCCCTAAATCTCTCAGCTTCCAAGCTAAGCCATTGACCCTTTTAACATATATATATTCTTGCAAGTTCAGACTATACAATAACTACAGTATATTCTGGCTTGAAATAGAATGACGGCGCCCGTGTTCACAGGAGCGACCCCCAGCGAAGTGAATTTATCTCACTTGGTCGCTGTCTCGCCTGCTCTCTCTTTCTTTCCTCTCTCCCCAATGGTGCTCATATAACATATACAAGAGCTGCTTTCTCCATTTCCTGCATCATCATATTCTCCCTCTGCATTTTTTATTCCTAAATTTTAAAAAAGACGCGAATTTATTTTTGAATTGGTCCATTTATAGAGGGGCGTTGTGTCCTGGAGTCTTCATTTAAATTTCAACTTAATGTAACGTTGTCGAAAATTATTTGAAAAGTATATTTATGAAATAAATGGTTAAATTATATGTCTTGTAATTTCGATATTGGTCCAATCAAGTGAATGATACCAATGATAGCGGCTATGTATTAATGCATGAAAAATTTCAAGAAAAAAATTACGCGACAGACAAAGAAATGGAATGAGCAGCATTGGGGTTGGTTTGAACGAACAAAATGAAAACGTCTCACAGCATGATTGGATATCTATTTAAAACAATATTGAATTTCAGTCATTTATATATAATCATATATGTGATGTGAATTTTTCTCCTCCATACAGGAATGGGACAAAGTCTCACTGGATGATTATGGCCTCAAAATAGCAACGTGGTGTCAAATTCTCTATTTCTCACACATTCCATGCGACAATTCCAGCTCTTTCACGCTGTTTTCGTACAATATTTAGCTCCCCTCTTCCTTTTCTCTGGTTTTTTTTTATTTTTTTCAAGATTTTTCTGTTTTTTCTACTTACACATTTCTACGAATTTCCATCAAGATAGTGTTCACTCTTTCACATATATTTCAATTTCTGGCACATAACTTGACAACGATCAGCGAAACCGATTAGTGAAATGATATAATATATATATACCGGCTAACAACGAATTATTCACAACAATTTTGAGTTTTACTAGTTGCAAGTTCATTGAATCATCGATTAATTCGATCAAGTAATTTGAATAATATTACTTCACTATTTATAACTATCCTGGTATTGAATCATCTTTTATCGTTGTGGGAAATGAATTGAAAATCACTTTTGCCTACAATTAGATTTGTCACATCAATATGACATAGTCATGAAGAGCAGTCAAGCTCATGTGGTAACCGAATCATGGAACAACTACGACTGGATCGCAGAGAATTCATTTTCGTCAACGAGAACACGCGCTCTACCAACATGTACAAAGCTCTGCGGCGTCACTCCCTCCTTTTTTATCTACACTTGGGATTTGTCTTCCCGACGAGGCAAGAATCTTCGTCTACTCTATTCTTGACTTGTTCTTTTTTCTTCCTCTGCGCACGCGACAAGAACATCACGACACTTCCACAGTGCTTACATGTCAAGACATCGGTTCGCTTTCATCATATTTATTTAATATCTATTTTTTATTGAAATAGGAAAAAAAAACGGCCAATGTTACGGCCATTATGGAAATATTATTGTAAATGTTGACAAATTCGTATTCATAAATTTATATATAACATCGTTCCTCGTTATATCAGCACAGAATAACGTGTGAGAATATATCTCCTAATCGGAAATAAAATGATGTTCAATATGAGTGACGTATAAAGTCAGTGCCCATGTATGGAATTATTGCTCATGAGCCAACCGCATATAATTGAATGTGACTTTGTATTAATTCAGTGATTGAATGAGTTATTCGGCATCCGCCCGTTTTCTACTGAGAATCCGAATTTGGTGATAGTATAAGATATCCATGATTACAGCCATTACGATCTATATGAAAAAATTAAACCTCCTCCTTATATTCTGTCAGAGCGATTTAAAGTTGAATTATTGTCTCTCTTCTGAAGCTGATAACTTGATCTAATTTCATAACATTATCCATTCCGATAAAAAATCTAGACAAACCGAATGTAAGAAGGAAAATAGCCGCGGAAGGGATAAGTGCAAAAAAAAAATGACACTCCAAAAATAAGGCCAGAGAATAGTGAATGATAGATGCAACACAGGGTGCATCCGGAGAGATGGCTGTAGGGGGTTACTCTAGAGCCGACAGAGAATTCGGAAACCCCCTCTATTCAAAAATCATATTTTTATCTCTATTAACCGACTATTTTTCCCGTCGCCTCTTCTTTCCCAAGCTATATTTTCCAGTACCATCGTTTCCGCATTTTGAATATTCGGAACGATATTTTTTCCACACCATATTTTGCTGTATTAATGATATAAACAAAATTTTCGCTGATTTACATAATAAACAAAAGAATATAAAAGGGCAGTACAGACGTGAATGCACAATTTCATTCTCAGCTGAACTCAATCCTTCAGAACCATCAGTGACACATCCATCATGCTTATTTATTCTAGTTGTTTACACAAAACAAAGATATGGCCGATGTAGTTAATATGCATCTGCTGTAGAATAAGTCCCGAATAATTACGAATATTTCTTGGAATGGCTCAACAATTAAATGTCCTTAGAATTATGGATGATAGGTGGGACACAACAAGTGATAATGTTGCAAATAGAATTGAAGAAGGATAAAAAATGTATTATACATTGTACCTCTTGCGCCCAGCCGTTTATCCGAAATCTTTTTTTTATACACCGGAACACAAATTTTTTATCATGTACCCAATAAAAGCACACCATATGCGGCAAGTCCAACCATACGTATAGTGCACGGAAATCAGAAAAATTTCATGACGAAAATTTAACGTTAATTTCCATGCATGATCTTGTATAAGTGCTCTATGAATTATTATTTTTTCCCAATTTGAAATATATACTTTGAGATCAGGACCATATAGTAATAACAGCTCCCACTATAAATTTTAGATTAATAGTACTCACACCATTGTCTTTATTGCGTTATTCCAAAAAGATATTATAAGCTCAAACCATTTCTCATCCGAAGAAAGGAAAGAACTGAATTTTATCCAGCCATTTTTTATCAATTAAACAAAAATCCACAATTCTATATATATATATATTTTCATTGATATAGGAAATAAGTAACGATCCAGAATGCAACAAGTGTAGACACATTTATGGTCGAGTACTGTGAATGAATGAAAAGGCCATGTTACATCGTCAAACTTGGAGTGTCGTATACAGCCAGTCTGTTGTTTATTGCGAAAAAATTGAGTTGAGAAAGAAAGATAGAAACTTCATAAGATAGATTTCGAATTTACATATAGTTTTATTCTCTCGTAAAAAGTAATACTTTTTGACTGATTAATGCATTATATCTGTGTCGAATACGAGTGTTGTAGCAAAAGACAAAAAAATTTCTATGTATTTATTATAGTTGATATCGACGGTGTTGACTAGCTCTGTAGCATTAATTTGCATATTGATGATTGGGTTTGAGAGATTCACAGAACGAGTCTCTTTCTGATATGATACGCAACACTGTTGACAAAAACTGGCCGTGAAAAATGACATGGCAGAAAGGGACTGTGGTTCGGTACTATAACCCGTACAAATGTATAAATTCTGAATCATAGTCGCATAATCTTACTTTTGGTTTCAATATAAAAAAGCAACGATGTGATTGCTTTTAAATTATCGAACAGTCAAAAGAAAGATTCCTCGAGGCTATTGCTTGGGTAGATATTGCCATTGTTCCAAAGCCTGTATTTTTCTTTATATTATTAAAAATTATGCATATTGATGAAATTTCCTTTGTTTTTATAAATTGATCCCCAAGCACCATATTTGTCATTTTCCTTGGCTGGTTGCATTTTTTGATTCTGATGCCTATAATCAGAAACGTGCTTGTCTTTTCTGAAAAAAATCAATTATTCTCAATGAGAGTTTGATTTCGCTATATATCACTTCCCGAATAATGAAACATAATATAACTTACTTGATTTCCTGATAGGGACCTTTCACAAGGGAGCCATCACGATCAGTCTGAACCATTTTTTAACGTTAAACCCGACTATTTATTTGAAATAGAACTCGAATATAAAATGCCGAAGTAACAGATTTTCAATTCAGTTTACGATGTAAGAATACGCCGTCTAGACTGACATAGGCACCCGCAAACTCTATCGAACAAGAGTCCAACAGCAATTTCTATGAACCCCTTGATTGATCACGCGGACAGCTGATATTGCACTCAATTCCAGACTATTTATTCGTATTGGATACTGTAAATGATAATTACAGCTATATTAATTAAATACGCAGTGCACCCGAAGAATAATCAAGATATTTAATTAATTATGATTAGATCTAATCCAATGTCAGTTCCATAATTTTTGTCTCATCCAGAGTCTGACTTGATTTCATGTCTGTTCAAATCTAAGAGGTAAATTGGGTTCAATGCTTGATTGTTCTCAACGCTCCTGCCATCATATATAGTTTCATATTTAATTTAGCATTCAGAAAATTAGATTTTAATGTCATGACTACGGTCTTATTGAGCAATAGCATTGTATTCTTTTAGATTGTTTCCTAAAGTGAAACCTCATCAACTACACCTGAATTTCACGTGATGGAATCAGATTTAATTTAATATAACTTTCATAAAGACTTACCTGATCTATGGAACGTGATGTAGATGCACGAGTACCAATAGCTCAAGGCGATTTCCAGAATTACCGCGTCGACTTCCTTTGCGAGTGATGAGATTCTTCGTGAGCCTGAAAGTGTCATTGAAAAATAATGTGAAATCAAAAAATACAATCGTTCCAACTGTTGTTATATATCAATTAACAAACAAAATCATATATTAATCCGATGCGGCGAAATATAAAAATGATTATGATAATGCCAGTGAAAGCTTATACATGCGAAATAAGAATTATATAGAACAAACACGATCCATATCCCTACATCATTGCATATATTATTATGGACAATATGGGAACTGTGATCGATACTTACCTAACACTGGCTAAAAATGTTGGAGAGTTGCCTTGGCAATCTAATACCTTGCACCTCATCGACACATAAGGTCTTCCCGATTGTTTATTTGCACAATAACTCGTTCAAACGAATAAATTCACAAATATCTGACTTAGCTAATGTTGAGTGAACGGATTATTTGATTTTGCTGATTTCTTAACGCAGAACGTATGAAACTTTCAAATCTGATTTTACGGAACTCGCAGCGAGAAACTTTGAACGACTGCGATCTCTTGGTCGACTCCACCTGGCTTATACTAAAAATCCCCTTCTACTATCCATTTGTATTCGCCTCGGAATCACGATTCAACTCGTGCCACAAGTAAGAGGTATACTCAAAGAAATCTTGATATAAATTCCCTATTTCACTTCAATAATAAATAACTTTTGTACAACTTCCCCACGCAATGACCATTTATTACAATCATTTGTTACATCTGCGTAATGTTGATTTCAGCATTTTTCATATAATATGCAATTACAGTTGTCCAACGACAAAAATTTCCCTCATTGATGGATCCAATCAATATACTATATTGATATATGCGCTGCGTGAGATTCGTCACGTACCATGATGAACAATCACGCGATTCACTGGATTCGGAAGGTCATAAGGACGATGTATTCATAGTAATTATTTATGAGATGCAATAATCAAGATTGTCTTGTTATAATTAGGAAATTCCAACATGCAGATGTGGTGAAGAAAACAACGGAAAAAAAAACCAAAAACCAAAAACCAAAAAATAAAACAAATAACGATATAGAAACGGGAAAAACAGGATACTAGCTAGATAACTTTCCGTTTTTCTTATTATAATCGCATGCCAACTCTTCTCGTAGTTCAGACAACACTCGATGAGATCGATTGGTGTCATTCCGCATTGTATATTGGATTTTCTTTGTTGAAATTTCGACTTTGACATCACTTCGATAATAAATGGTGATAATGAGAATGTAAATGATAATGATCTAGATATGAAACATGTCGAACAATGCATCAAGGCGCAAATAAATGTTGAGATTTGTCAGCTCTTCTGTCGGTAGAAGTCAGAGGAAGAAGAGGAGGAGGAGGTGGCAGAACTCACGAAGAATACAATGCAAATATATCTAGTGAACATCGTGACGATTTCATTGTGGATATTTTTTTTTTTACATTCCATTACATGAGCATTTAATGATCATCCGTAAAATGGATAAATTATATATTCAAGTGAACGGGAACGCTGTTTATATATCTTGTTTGTACTTATAAGGTAAACGAGAATCTGATGCAACATGCTTCCGTGTGTCGTCACGTTGCGACTCCCTCCTTTATACTGTCCTGTACCATCCCGTACAATCTTGCGAACCAGTATATGCCTATCGCCTATCAAATGCATGTATTTGTACTTCCAGTCACTCAATTCTACCCATCAATAGACGCACATGAATATCGTTATAAGATTTATGAATTTTCCCTCTATCTCGTATAGTCATGATGATTGAATTGCATCTGCATTATATTTACATATAATCAATCCGTTTTGCTCTTTTTCCTCCCCATCGACACATTTATGTCTATCCATTGAAATTTTGATTTCAATGATCCTACTCTTAGTAATCATGCTCACCATAAAGCTTTATGAGGAGGAAATTAATGGCCGGGGAATAGATGAAGTGCCATAAATTTCTCCGGATTGAAATTCCCCAAATTATTTGAAATTATGAACCACCATACCAAACAAAAAAGCCTGATTCATATAATGGATAACATCGGCAAAAAATACACCGAAAAAACGTCTTTCCGGCTGCATAAAAAGGTGAGTCATCATCGAGTATTTTCTACAATGAAAAATATTTGTAACTTTTATTCACGTCCGACTTTACTGTTTCTCTAATTGCTTTCTTATCCAATATATATATATATGAAAAAACGGAGATGCACATCTGTACAAATATATTGAGAAATGAGTTTTTATTACAAATATAAATGAGTAATATGTGCATAATATTATTGGATGAAGTAAAAGAAACTCAATTGCATGCATATGATAACAAACGAACATATTCTCATATATATACATGATTTTATGCATTCACGCTACCGGGATTTAAGTTAATCAGACGATTCGAATTTTCAGCTAAATCTACGATGCTAACTCGACCTCGCTGTTTGACAAATTTCGCGACCGCCTCAAGTTCCATTGGTGATATATATATAAATTTCCCCCGGTCGTCAATAACACCAGTTAGACTGCCATTTGCTTGCAAATCGTGTATTCTCTCCACAACATTCTCATGCTTTAACTTAAAATGGCTGACCAGATCATTGAGCATAACAACTTTATTGAATTTAATGTACTGTAAAAATTCCTGCAGTAGATTTTCTTCGTCGATTTCATCCTGATCAAATCCCTCTTCTTCTACACTAAAAGCTTCTTTCATTTTCAAATATTCATGATATTCCTGACGTTCCTTCTCTTCTTGAACTTTTCTTTCAACTTCCTCTTGTTTCAATTGCTCAATTCTATCTTTCTCCCGTTGTTTCTCTGCTTCCACTTTAAGCATCTCATCTTTTATCTTACGTTCTTCACGTTCCTTTTCTAGTGCTTCTCTTTGCTGCTTTCTCTCGGCTTTAGCTTCCAATTTAGCCCGTTTTTTTGCACCTATTTTGCTATGATCTAGAGTTTCTGGTCCTTCATTATCAGCATTATCATCATTGTCATCATTCTCCTCCACTCCACCATCCTGATCATGTGCATTGTGAATCTCTCGAGTATTTTCATGTGGAAATCTACCACCCTGCATTCGACGACGAGCATTTCGGATGCCTGCAGCTCTCCTCACCTGTGGTACTTCGTCCCTAGTGGGCTTATTTTTTTTGTCTATCAGCGGCATATGGAATAAATATAATTCATTTTAAAAAAATATCACACCATATGTGTGTAAGAGAATTATGAGATAGTACCATGGAAATTTCAGTGAAAAGATGAAACAAATGTAACGAACAAATAATAATGCTTCCTACGTGAATAACTAACCTGAAATTCGCCGGGACAAAAATGTCAATAATATAATTAAACTTAAAATTCCTACAGCAATAGAAATGAGGATTATAATGTCCATATTTGTTGTTCTATTATTATTATCTCGAATCGAATTTGCGAAGAGAGATCGAATATCGAAAGGGAACTCGTACGAGATACTCCACTGTCTATCGCAATCAATAATGCAAAATGCTGTAGAACTGAAATTATATATCTCTCCCCCAGCCACAGCTTGTAAATATCATTTTGATGTTGTGATATGAACATTACTAGCGGTAAACATCGACAAACAAAGGCGAAAAAGCACTTCATCCATGTTTACGCCCCCGAAATTATATCGATATATTTCAACACATTTTTCGCATTCGATATATTTCAATTCGATTTTTTTATACACACAGATGGCGCTATTGTTTCAACCATCTACTAGACTATACATATTAAAATTGTGTGGATGTGGTGAATGGTGGCGCTTTGCATTGACGTGTACGAAGTGTATGGAAAGTATATGACTGTGCACGGCCGAGTATGGCTGAATGGCTCTACTTTTACCCTCAATAGTTACACGGGTGACGTGTGTATTTTGATCAACGGGTAATTCACGAGCTAACCTTGTGTGCCTTCGTCTTCTGTCTATGCATGTGTTTACTAAATATATAGCCTTGTCATCTCAATATTCTTTTGTTTAATAATTATTTACGAAAATATGATGAAGCACGTAAGCAACATTATTTTGGCTCTCACTATTATCGCACCGAGTGTTTCGGCTTTGTATTTTCATATTGGTGAGAAAGAGCGCAAATGTTTCATTGAGGAGATTCCAGATGAAACGACAGTTTTAGGTAAATTTACATTATAATGTGTATGTTGATAAGCTCCAATTATATTTCCGTACACGTATTTAATAATCAAACATTTGTCATTACCAGTGCATTACAAAGTCGAGCTGTACGACCCGCGCACTAGTGGTTTCATGCCCAGCTCTCCGGGTATTGGAATGCACGTTGAAATCCGAGATCCTGATGACAAATCAATTTTATCACGTGTTTATAGTTCAGAAGGCCGTATAACATTCAATTCCCATACTCCCGGTGAGCACATCATCTGTTTATATTCAAACAGCACCGCTTGGTTCAGTGGCACACAGTTGGTACGTTTCACTTATCCCATCCATGTTACCGTTCCGAAGTTCTTTTTTCATTCTCTAAATTTCTGCTTATCTGTTGAAGCGAGTGCATTTGGATATTCAAGTTGGTGATCACGCTATCGATTATGCTAATTTGGCGCAAAAAGAGAAATTATCAAAACTACAATTACGAGTCAGGCAGTTACTCGATCAAGTGGAGCAGGTCACAAAGGAGCAAAATTATCAGAGGGTATTATTCGAATTTTCATTCATAACGTCATAGTATGGTGAATAATGATTAAATATTAAATTTATGAAAAATAAAATCATTTTCAGTATCGCGAAGAAAGATTCCGTCAAACATCCGAGAGTACCAATCGCCGTGTTCTCTGGTGGTCCATCACCCAGACTATTATTCTTTTGGGAATGGGCGCCTGGCAGATGAGACATCTCAAGAGTTTCTTCGAAGCGAAAAAACTTGTTTGAATATTTCTTATAATTATGGTTAGCCAAAAATTCCTTTCCCTGCAGGATATTTCGTATTCTGTAGCGCAATGTGCAAAACTTGTGTTTATGATACAAAGTGACAGTGATCCACACCTACATTTGTTCACTATTGAAATGAATTTATCAACAATAAATGATTGAAAGACGTCCACAGGTTATTTCTTTTCGCTTCATTCTTATCTCATTCACCATGTTCTTTTCAATCCGAATGATATTGCCAAAACCAAAAGTAATAAAGGTTAATGTTCAAATAATTTATGAGGATAGCAATTAATATTGGCATACGTACTGATGGTATACATGACATACGCAGAGGTACAATGTAATTGAAAGCTTGTAGCATCTTGGAATATCAGCAAGCATTATCATGCTTATAGTGCATTGTACATCAAATGGGAAATATCAATAATTCAACATCTGACGTAATGTTTTTAATACAAATTGTTGGCATCATACTTTTGTTTATTCAATATAAGTTTAGTACCCACTCGTGGTCTACCAAACCGGCTAATGGACATTGGAGCAGTTGTTCATCCATACAGTTTAAACATATGTTCTTGTTAGATTTCTAATTTGGCAAGATCAATTACATGAAGGTCATATAGGAAATACCATGAATAAAAAGTATTGAAGCATAAGAATAATACATTGTACATAAAGTATGCACGAATTTTGAGCATACCTAACCAGATTGAATTCATCAATACATTGCACCTGATTATGTGGATTCGAGCATTGATAAAGCGCCACCACTTGCCTCCGATGGCAGTCGGATTAGTCAGAATTAGTCCTAAAAAAATCTCTATTGATAATAATAACGTACATATATTTTAACATATCTAGACACAGGCGTTGATACATGAATTGGAGTTTATCGATTGGCAACGAATATTCCAACTATATATACTCGCAACGACTCGTGATGTCTACTACTGCCCTCTACTGTTCAGCATCAAAACGTCGGAATGTATATATTGAGGTACTTACATACAAGTATACAACTTACAACTTACAACTGCTTGCAATTGCAACCTCCTGCTATCTCCCTTATATCATATACCATTTTAATTTTTCTCCCTTACGTTCAATAGTTGATATGAATATTCTTTTAAATGCGAATAACACAAGTGTTGAATTTGCGCACTCTCATTATTCCATTTGGTGCAGTTTTAACGGCCTATAACGCTCCCACATTATAGATAACATATATACCTGTGGAAAAAGGATAAACATGAGTGAGACTGATGAGCTTTAAGTTTACTTTTCATTAGTTATAAAATTGTGCAAAAAAACGCTTGTGATAATTGATAACTAGAAAATAATATGGCTACTCCGACTAATGGTAATGGCAACTTAGTTGACGAATTTGAAGAAGCTTTTCAGGTGATACATCTTCTTTTGATTAACCTTAAATATCCAAATACATAGACAATGTTATGTTATTTTTCAATTTTCAGCAATGTTTAAATATTTTAACTAAAGAGGAGGGATTAGGAAACAATAGCATAGGCAGTGGCCTTGCCATAGACCAAGACGAAGCGAAAGTTCAAGTTGAACAAGTCACACTTCGATTCATAGATCTTGCGCGTCAAATGGAAGCATTTTTTCTGCAGAAAAGATTCCTCTTGTCAGCACTCAAACCGGAACTGGTTGTCAAAGAAGACATACATGATCTCAAACTTGAACTAACACGTAAAGATGATCTAATTAAGCGGCATTATGATAAAATTTCTGTATGGCAGAATCTGTTAGCAGATTTACAAGGGTGGGCAAAATCACCTGCCCAAGGTCCTGCACCAAATGGTAATAAAATTTTTGAAATCTCAATCTTTTATCATAAGCTATGAGTTTCATGATTTTTTCACGATTCAACTTTATTATAGGAGTAGCGAATGGTGGGCAAGGACCACCCGGACCACCGGGTTCGAATGGAACGGGCCCAATGATGCAACAACAACAACAACAGCAACAGCAACAACAACAACAGCAGCAACAACAGCAGCAGCAGCAGCAAATGTTACAGCATCAGCAACAACTCCAACAACAACTGCAGCAGCAACAACAACTTCAGCAACATCAGATGCAACAACAACAACAACTTCATCAACAACAGGTATTTAAGTAATGCCGATTAAGCAAACAAAAATGTGCTCAATTATTGTTTTAAAAAAAATGGATAATCCTCTTCTTCCTCAACTTGAAAACAAACTTCTATAATATCTTTTATAATGCTCGATCCGTTAGAGGAAAACATCAACAAGACAAAACATAATATGAAATAATATTGTTGAGTTATCGATCGTGCTTATACACACGAAGTTATGGAAAATGGAAATCGACATATTTTTATAATTGTTCTCTTGTTCCCTCAGTCCATAGTATGTCTCAACAGAACAATCGTTGCTTACGTATAATTCTAGTTTACATTCAGTGGATATGGTGTGGTATAAGAAAATTTGTTGATTTTGTGCATCTCAGTTTTTATATATTTTTTTTCTCATTCATGCAAATAAAGGAATGTATATTCGACGTAAGGATGTAAACACCGTAAGCAATGTTGAAAGAGATCTATATGTTGTATAGAAAATTGGAAACAAATCACTGTGATTAAATATCTTCTCAGATCTGTATAGTGATATTCAAAAGAATCTTCCACCCTCTTTTTTTCCCCCCTAATAATTATTTATCTTTTTTTATATTTGTTCTTCCAATTGATTATGGGAAAGAAACTCATCTACTTTCATAGGCATATTGTAACACGAGAATAATCACACGGAAATGGGACACAAAGTGGTAGGAGATACAGATGAATGGTATTATTACACCAGAAATTTGTAATTAATTATCATTGATAAGATAGCTATATACTCTATTTATACTCATATTTTCCGATTAATTGTATAAATTCAGTGCCTTATAAAAGAAGTGGCTGATGGTCGATGATATCGCCAGGCCATTTGTCCGTTCGTTCTCGAATCTATCTAAGGATGGTCCATCGAATAGAGGAAGCACAAAGAGAAGCTTAAATTATTAGAATTCAAAAATCAAGGCTAGGAGTTATTTACCCCCCCCCCCCCCCCCCCCAAATTTCGCAGAATAATGAAGACCGTAGTCAAAAATAAAAAGGTAAAAATACGAAACATTGAAATAAACTCTGCAGTCCGAGCGGAACGAAAGAGGCGAATATATGAGGCGGACTAGTAACGAAAAATATACATGGTGCCAAAATAAATTATGTGTACTGTATAAAATAGAAATGCTATGTGTACAGATGTGCAACAAAAAAAAAAAAAAAAAACAGATGAGTAGAAAAAATAATAAATGTCCAAGAAATACATTAGGTCCATAAATGAAATTAGGACAATGAAGGTTACTGTGCAACTATTAGAGAAAAGATTTGAAAACTTATGGGTGGTAAAATAGTTGAAACTCTCAAAACATTTCATAGGTTTTTCGTCAACAGTTTGGTTTCATTTGAATTAATTTAATTTGTGGAATTTAGGCTCGCACAACTTGATAACATACATACGTACATACATACATACACACTTACATACATACATACATACATTCATACATACATACATGCATACATACATATATAATATGCATAAATAAACATTTTCTCACGATTCTCGTGCAGCATTCTCTCATCTACATGCTCTTTTCTATTTTTCACACAATCCTTTTTAAACACTCCTAATCAATATTTGTAACATATCCTGTCATTGTTCATTGTTTCATTTGCAATAATATATTTATGTATGAATAATTATTGCACTATATATTATCGGATTTTGATGATGGAATTGATATACACTGAATAAGTTATCTGCATGATTTGTTCAAATAATGCATGTAACGTCTGATAATTCTTGGGGGTTAGAAGTAATCGAATACATCTTTTTCAATATAATATATATACAAATGTTCCATGAAAAAAAAAAAGAAAAAAAAGATTATCTTTATTGGATGAAATGACAACCAGTTTATAAAAAAAAGCATACTATAAATTCGTCATTCGTCTCAGCGGATAAATAATTGTTCTCTATTTGTTGTCATATACGAACATACACATTTACAACACACTTTGCAGTGTCGAAAGTTAGTTTATCTGTAGAATAAATGCTCTTTTCATTGTGAATCATTGTGCTTTCTTTCATTCACCTCGCCTCTCTCCTATGAACATATAGGTATACAATCGACTTTTGTTGTATCTATCATCGTCAGTGGTATCATTTTTTCCCGCCAATTCGCTTGCAACTGTTATATTTTTTATCATATACATACTTTATTGGAGCCCCCTACGGATCTATTCATGAGTGTTAATTTGGCAGACATTTGGCAATTTTTAGAATTTTGAAAGAAGAAATTAATTGTAGATAGAAAAATAAAAAAAATCTCGTGTAGGGAACTTCGAGATCTGTACGAGCATTTTTTTCAAATCCCATTATCTAAATTATTTAAAGCTCTATTCATGATTCAAAATGTCTCATGTCTGCTGAATTTACACTCATATCTATTCATCTTCTGCAACACAAGGACAGCCGAATACATATGTATTGTGAATTTGAGTTATCGGAGAAAAGGATAAATTATAAATTTACCCATAGAATAAAGACACATACATTTGATATTTTCTGAAAGATCCAAACAACTATTTAATATTAATCTGAGATGTGGTCTTGAACTTGGCGTTGCAGGTTCAATCTGGAGCAGGTGTCGCACCAGTTCCGCCAGGTCTTCAAGGCGTCAGTGTTGGTCAGCAAGCAATGTTCATGGGCCAAGGTGTTGGGGCAGGCAGAGCAGCGGGTTTCCCAGTTGGTGCCGTTGGGAATAGTGCATTACAAGGGCCATTGGCCTTTTTGGAGAAGACTACGAGCAACATAGGCATGCCCGAGAGGCGGAGTTGACGCGGAAGGGGGAGGGGGCGGGGACGGGGTCGTGGTAGAGGCCGAGGACGAGGTCGCGGTGTCGGTGGTGTTATGCCACCGCCATCACCAATCCTCGATCCAGCCGATTCTGTATCCTATGCTGCCGCTGCCGCCGCTGCTGCGGCCGCCGCCGTCGCTTCCTCGCCCCTTCCCTCTCAACAACAACAGCCACCGCCGTCATGCACCTGATGTATTCCATTTTTTATTGAAAGCACTTCCATTATGTGCTAACCATTCCCGATACATTCCCATAGAAACTATGAGTGTGAGTGCATGAATGTGTTTGATTTTCGTTCATTTTGCATTCCTGATTGAATATACCCAACTACTATCTTATTTGTCGATCAACACACTTACAATACCGAGAAGAGTCCAGGGTATGACACGCGTGCGTGGCGTTGTTACGTATTTTTCTATTTTCACAATGATTTATATATATGTATGTGTGGATATATCATATATATTCACATAAATATAATGAAAATTAGTTGGAACTAGTTGGATACTAGTTCTGTGTGACTTTTCTTCCGGGGTAGATATTTCAAACGGGCATAAAGAAGAAATAGACCCCCAGTGAGATCGCACAGACTGTCCTGATTATTTTTCATTAAATAATTAGGTAATAATGTATGATATGTAGAATTATTTTTTAAGAGCGAGTCAAGCATGAATGTGTGTGAGAATGTGATTCAATAGATTAAGCAGGTAATATTTTTGTTAATTTATTATTATTATTATTTTTAACTCAACGAATAAATCTTTATACTATTCAATTGTGTTAATTCCAGATTTGAATAGCGTTTGGCTCATCCGTTTTTATTATCATTTGTTACAATAATTCACAGAATTCCTACTGTATTATGCTGTATGACTCGGTCCCAGTCTCCATCCTGAATAACATCAGGCTTAACAAATATTTATGCGTTTAAAGGAACGGGCAAAAAATGAATGCAGCGTGCTCCCGTAAAAGTAGTTTATGCGTCATCTGAATTCGTCATCCTTACCGTTATTCTTGTCATAATTATCATCATTTGTTTAGTAAACTTTCGTCATGTTTCAATCGATACGAATTGAGTTAAACAAGAACGTCGAAAATGGATCATGATAGAAAAAGTACCAAAACAAAATTATTATACCGATAATTTGATCACATCATCACACAAATATTTCGTGGAACAGCTAAATAACTATATGGAAAGTTTCAGAATGTTACGCAGAGAGTTACCAGAAGAGATATGTTCAGCACTTTATTCAGCAGTCACTAATGGTGCCCACGATACATTCTGAATCTTTTACATACGCCAGGACAGTTATATATATCAAAATTAGTGGCCCCGAGTGAAGTGAATCAGTGGTGCACGATACAGAAAAATTCATTAGGCAGACAATGATTGTAGAAATTGAATGAGCGTCCTCACTGGACGTCCAGTCATACCCGGTTGCAGATAACTGATATCATCGTTGCTTGGGCCCATGACACCAGCAATATCAAGATGGAGCCAAGGAGCATCACAACTGGCGAATTCGCGCAGAAATCCAGCTGCTACACACGAACCAGCTCCTTTCGCCTTTGGCATGTTGTTAACATCCGCACTTTTGAACGGCTCTAAAATATGATATTATGATGGATTGATCAGCGAAAATCAATGACATTATACAAAAATATGATATGATTAAATACTCACTGGTCATTCTGTTGTTATAAGCTTGCCACATGGGCATTCTCCAAACGCGGTCACCGGTAATAGTGCCAGCAGCCCTCAAAGTATCCCAGAGTTCATTATTGCTAGAAAATACTCCAGTTGCTGCAGCACCGAGAGCTATCGCTATCGCGCCCGTCAATGTTGCGACATCGAGAGTGAATTTTGGCTTAAATTCGGCAGCATAACATAGAGCATCAGCAAGAATTAATCGTCCTTCAGCATCAGTATTATCAACAATTATTGTCTTTCCATTCATTGCAGTCACAATGTCACCTGGCTTCGTTGCCGATCCTGATGGGAGATTTTCAGTTAATGGAATCAGTCCAACGATATTCAGTTTTAATCCAAGTTCAGCTGCAGCTTTTATTGCAGCCACAACACAAGCTGCGCCACCCATATCTGCGCGCATTTCATCCATCGATGCGCCCGGCTAGAACACCATCATCATTACTTATAATTACCAGCAGCAATGAAAAAAAAGAATAGATTTCATCATATAATATCATACTTTAAGACTAATGCCACCAGCATCGAATGTTACTCCCTTGCCAACGAATGCAATTGGTGCGTCATCGGGCGACGCACCTTTATAATGAATCTCAACGAATTTTGGTGGTTCTATGCTACCACGTGACACACTCAAAAATGATCCCATTTTTTTGTTTTCAGCCCACGCTCTATCATGAACAATAACTTGAATGCCAAGTCCATTTAGTACGCCAGAAACGGTCTCACTGAAGATTGTTGGTGTCATTAAATTTGCGGGAGTATCTGCCAATCTTCGAGCCCAATTCTGAGCATCAGCCTTGATTTTTCCAATTTTCCAGTCTTTACTAAATACATATGAATCAAATTACACAAGCGGCATTAAATGTATTCTTTACTCTAACCCCCCCCCCCCCCCCCCCCCCCCCCACCCCCCCCCCCCCCCCCCCCCC
>JAPYZF010000490.1:0-43337 GCA_030523045.1 Meteorus cinctellus | reverse complement strand
AAATAAATGATGTATAGTTTATCTGAAAATATTTTTAATTATAATTATCCCTACTTTGGAATATCGGTGAACTGCGGATGGGGGGGGGGGGGGGGGGGGTGGGGGGGGGGGGGTGGGGGGGGGGGGGGGGGGGGGATTTTTATATTTTTCAATAAGCTATGGCTTTTTTTTGTCAGGAAATTGTTGATCATTATTCGAACTTTGATCCGAATTGATTAAATTACATTACTCTAATGATAGTGGAGGTTTCATTTTTCTATTTTTTTTTTGAGATTCTTTTGATAGCAAATCGATTTCCCCACTCTTGGATCATTGACGAAAAAGTTACATGTTCAATTGGAGTGACAGCAGTTAGATTTTCGCACCTTGCCAACTGACGTCCTTATACTCAATACTTTGATTAATCATTTGACATGCAGAAACCTTGATTTTTTTTTTTCATATATATAAATACTTTTTTGCAAATTACAATGCAAAGCCCAGAAGGCTATATAGGAACTATCGTCATGTTTTTCATGTTTTTTTTTCCTTTTATTGACTTATCTGCCTTCATCCTTGTTATCCAATTAAGACAATAATCGAAGCATGGAACTCAAATTGATAGAAATTATGATTGAACACATGAAATATCATTTTCGCCATCACAAATTCATCAACCTGAGCTACCGAAGGTGAAATATTCCGATCACTGTCCGGAACATTAAGAAAAATAAAAACTAATTCGTTAACTATCAACAACTCCGAATAGCACTAGAATTAATTCCAATTTTATCAATATCCGATGAGAATTTTTTCAAATGCAAATGTTTCATTTAATATGACCTCACAAAACTCAATTTCCTACATTTTTATTCACACCTCATACTTAACTCAATTTCATTTCCACTGAACTCATTTCAAATTGATTTAATTTTGGTAAAAAAATTTAATCACTTCTACATAACGTCATGTTTATTACATACATTGATATAATACCCGACACCACCTCTATCGTATTAAACGTCACCCTCTTAATATGCATGAAAGCATAACGAATTTCGACATTCATGCCCTCCAATCTTGTATATACATATATATACATATATACATATACATTATATATATTACCCTTTTCTTGTCATTGAGTGGGTGAAATTTGTCAAGTCGGTTATGCATATATATAAGGGGCGAAGATTACCGGCCCGCGCACCCGCGTGTCATGAGCGAGGCTGCCTAATGGCCCGGAAAATTATTACGATGAAATCTCTCTCGTTTTATCTTTCCTCTCTTCTCCCTTTCACTACTTTCTATCTCTCTCTCTCTCTCTTTCTGTTTCTCATTCAGGACCGCTCTCTTCAGCGAGCATTCGAGCGATGCCAACTCGAGTCGCAGTCCCTCATCCGCATGTATATATATACATATATATATATGTATATGTATATAGACATAAGAATTGGACGTAGAGGGGGTTGTGTCGTTCGCGATTACGGAATTGGCTTTTATTTCTTTCTCTCTATACATGTATAGACAGTTTAATACTATTCACGCAAATATTTCTTTTCACAATAAATTCAACTCGGTCAAGATAAATTCCAATTCACGAATACCAACTTTTCCAAAGTCACGTCCTATCGTCTGCAAAATTTAATGTATATATATATATGTATATTTATTCAATATTATTTTATGTGCTGTATAAAAAATTGAATTGGAATTTTTTTACGGCTCCAAACTACAAAAATGTATAGATGAGAGTGTAAGCATGCGTGACACTGAACTTAGATAAATGGTTTGGAATGTAGAAGAATAAAAAAAGTTTAATAACATTGATGTAATTGAAATCTTTTATTTTCACAATTTTGCTTTGTTTCGTAGCTTTGTTTTAGGATCGAGATGAATTTTCAGGGGAATGCGAGATCAGAATTATTGGCACATAACATATTTCAGCAATTGTAAAATCAATTTGAAACTTTGAGCAAAATTCCGGAGTCAATAAATTAAACAATAGTTCACATACTTTGTGGTTCTCAATGATGGAGCTATAATATTAGAGACACTGCGAGACATTTTATTAATGACACTGGTGTGAAAAATTTTATTTTATGAGTTAATGATATAAGTGAAACTTCAGCTAAAATAATTGCAGTGGTATATGATTTATCAGAACGTAACAGTTTTAGGCGTCATTATTTCCCAGCAACGTTTACGGAATTACCTCGACCGTTCAGCTACGCTCAAACTGATCACAGAGAATCCATAAAAATATCAAAACTTATAAATTTGTTCCAACAAATTTCACCAGAATCAAATTTCAAGAAGTCATTCATTTTTCAACCTAACAAAACCGGAACTCTTGCTCACTGTATTTACCATTCGGAAATTTTCATTTCTAAACACATGTTGAAACCACTCGAAATTGCAGTATATTCTTTTCCAAAAGCATCTTAACCATCTCTAAAACCCTCTAAACCAACATAAACCAAACTACCAATTGAAAACAACACAAATTGTCCTAATAAATTATATTCCCAGCACAAATTCTCAAAAATACTTTAACAAAATATCCTCTCCAATAAAACGACTTTTCTCAAATTCCCTCACATCCCCACCCCTAAATCTCACCTAACAAAAAAAAAAAAAGCAAACCACCAAAAAAATATTGAAGAAGAGAGATTTGATGGGAGGAAAAACGAACATCAAAAAAAAAAAAAAAAAAGCCGAGAAAGAATGACAGTATGTAGTGTGAGCATCGCGCGATGAATTACGACCGCTGGGCCAAGCGACCTAGCTGCAGCACTAAAATCCCGACTGATATATTATTACGTATTATTGCTCCCGTTCGGTTATTTATACCCATATAACATAATGCCCCGCGAGATCCAACAGCGCGCAAGACTCTTGGCTGATACCTTCCATGCTCCCACGAGAGATCGGAGACCTTATCTTTCGTATTGGTCATAACTTTCATTGCAAACTATACAGACAATACACCGCGACTTTTGCGTAAGTCAAAAAATAATTTATTACATATTGAAACAATTTATATATTGGTTATACCATTTACACATACACACACGCACACATATTCTCATCAAGGTATTGTGAAGTAATTAATCTTTGAGTAATTCACTGATTTAATGTCGAAGCACAAAGTGCTCATTGCACAATCTCTCAATGTATACGTTTTATATGAAATAAAGATGATGATAATAATAAGAAAATTTATTTATAAATGTCTGGTGAGTTTGCATGTGTATAAGTGACTCTCGGATCTATTGTCAATGAAGTGGACGATGGAAGAGTGGATGAAGTGAGCGAGAGGAAGGTTAAAGCAGCCACTTATGTACACGACCACACAAATCGCTTTTACTAGTACGTTGTCGTCGTCATGTCTCTCACCGCATTGGCATGTATGTGTATTTGTGTATATATATATACTACGCATACACGTTGAAGATGAGTTGAGAGAGGACACGTTGAACGAAAGTATCTCCCACATGTGAGAGTGTTTTGTGTAGATATGCGTGTGCTTATAAGTTGAAGTGATCCTGACCTTCTCAAATTTTATGGGTATTTATAACACACTGGTTTATTAAATACGATGGAGGATGAGATGTGCTAGGGTGGGGGATAGAAGTGGTTGTGTTGAGTTTGTTTATTGTGAACAATGGAATTTTATCAATTTTTTGTTGATGCAGGAAAAAAATTGTTGTTGTAGAGCAGAATGATGAAATTTATTAAAATTTATTTTGCAGTTTTTGTTGAAAATTATTCATTTCTATTTGTCTGAATTAACAATAAAACTTAGAGAATTTTATTGATATTACTTGTTTCAGTGAATTGAGAGGTTTTATAATCATTAAATTTTTTATGGAAGATTGACGAGTCGTTCTAATAAAAATAGAGGAAAAATGGTTTTAATGAATTTCTGTTCATAGGAAGGAAATGTAGTGAAGTCGTTTAATTTCTTCTCTTTTGAAAAACATCAACTCTGGTATGAGTTATTATCGTTGCGCATTTTATAATTCTATTGAATCAATTTTTTATGAAATAAGACGAGGAAAGATGTGATGTCATTTTAAGAAGAAATTATCGTCAGAATTGTCATCTTCATCTCAGCCATTATGTGATGAATATTTTCCTGAGTCTCTGATCATGGGTCCTTTTACTTTCAGCTTCCACTTTGAACCGGGATCTCCGACCCATCTGTTGAACAAGCAATTCAATAGCTTTATACTCATAATGTCAGCAACAACTCACCCTTCACGAAAAAATAAAAAAAAAAATAGAAAAAAAGGAATTGATGGAAAAAGATAAACATTTCCCAACTGAATATTTGGCTAAATCGATAAGAGAATTCAGAACAGTATACGGTCAATGATACTGCTCTTCTAACATTAATTATTGAGTGTCTATTATTCATCATATTGATCCACTCACATTTCAGAACTGCTTTTACCACTACATGGATATTTATTTCTATTTTGGTCACCTACTCACATCATTTATTCTGAAATTTCTCTAATCAATCTCCAAATTTTTCTCGAAACAAAATTCATAAGTTATTTGACTCATTAAATGAAGTGCAGTAATTCAATAAATCCAAAAATATTCAAATGCAATAATGTATTTAATCACTTTTACTCAATTAATTTTACAATACATCGTCACTTCAGTTTAAAATGACCACCCAAAACGTCTCACCCTTAATCAGAAATTTTCCGCACCGCATCAGCATAAATTTCTCAGGCATGTACTTGTCACTCCTGATATAAACTTAGGGTATACAAAAGTGAAGTCGTTCCTCAGTTTATATAAACATTTAGCATTTGGATAACACACATATCTACGTATACATGTATATATTCGGTGATTTTTATTATTTTTTTGAATGCTAAAAAATAGATCTACCCAAAAAAGAAAAAATTGCTTGACGACGATCTTTAAATATTTACTCGTAATGCGGATGTCCTTCCGTCGTCACGGAGTGCATCAGTAAACGCGACTGCGCATATTGCAGTGTGTTACTTCATCCCTCTTTCATTCACTCATGTACTCTCTCCTCACACTTACACTATCTCTCTCAGTTCCATTAACGACCATCAACGCTCTCACTTGTGGTTTTCTCACATTCGCACACTCTGGATAACAATTCGTCGTCTGGCGTCAAAATGTTTCTGGTGTACGTCTGCAAACGCCAAATATATATATTACAAATCTCGCACTTTTCGTCCTCTTGCTTATATACATATATATCAATCTATTTGACAGTGTATTATTGTTACCACACGTGTGCGTATGTTATGTATAAGTATATTTTTCACTGTGATTGCTCTGTTGTATATTGAGAAAGAATGTTTTGGGGTTGGATTTAGAAAAAGAATATTGTTCTAAAAGATGAAAAATGTAGATAACGTGATTATATTTCCAACAAAATTAAACTTCTCAACTTTTTCAATTCTAAAAGTTATCTCAAAACATCATTTTTCCTCATTAGATTTTCCTGATCTGGTTCTTTCTCATACCAATGGGATCCTTCATCTTGACTTCTTTCACAATTACGTAAAAATTAATTTAATTAAAAATTTGGAGCTTGAAACAATTGTTGAAAAAAAAACACGGAATTATTTTAATCCGTTTGTAGTTTTTGCTGATTTCATTCTATATTAAATATACACTTATAGTTATGTATATATTTTCATTTATAAATATATATATATATATATACATGTCTTATAATGCACGTCCCACATTTCTGCGCTGTGCCCGAGAGCACATTACGTTCCTAATTATTTTATATATATGGATGTACATATATATATATATATATATGTGTACATTTATATTGGTAATTAGAATTTCCAACGATTCTTTAACGATGCGAATGAAATATTTCCGTGCTCGTTACTTTGCCGGCGCACAATGCGAGTTATTCCACTGTGCCGTCTAATAATTTCCAACATATACGGTGCAAGTTCTAACGAGTTTCGCTGTATAGACTCTTCTTCTATTCCTTTCACCGAACTCATTTATCCTATACGTTAATTACAGTCACATCGTGATTTCACACAAGTATAAACATATTTCCCGCTATGAATGAGAATGGATATTATAAATGAATAGAAATTACTTTGACGGATTTGATAGGAGATATTTAGGTGTTTGTACACGAAATTCAAAAGTTAGAAAATTTATAAATGTCATATTTATTCAGAATATTATTGAAATAAGAGAAGAGGAAATTTTGATAGAGATTTGATAGATCGAGAGATTTGTTGTCTTAGAATTCATATGAAAATGCAACAATGACTTTATTTGATGACGCCATGAATTCATAGTAATAAATTAAAGATCAATATAACAAATAGAATGAAAAAAATTAGAATGATCGGAAAATATGATTGAAGATGTCCAATGATTTCGAATCTAATACACTACACAAATGCTCAAAAATTTGGGGCAAAAAGGTTTATGTTTCGATTTTCTTTAACAAAACAATATGAAAAAAAATATTTATTGAACACAGACAGATATTTTTCGCAGCCACTTGTCATAGTGTGGCTGTTATTTACAATAAAGACTTGTTCTGTTGATACATTTTTCACAACAAATTGTGTTTTTATATATTCAGAATATATTCTTTGTATATTCCAAACGCAATTACCACCTTCCCATATTTTTGAAGCATTTCTGATCTGTCAACATAAAAAAACAAATATGTGTATATAAAATATATCTCAATTATATTCCGCTTTCGTATTCCAAATGTCATGATTTTCAGAAATGAAAACAAATACCATTTCGATCTGATCTTCTATTCTAAAATAACAATTTCTTTTCTTCACGCTGCTTTCGCGTCACTCTTCCAATATTCAAATCCAATTATCCATATTTCATTGATCAAATCCAAGAATTCCTTTCACATCTTCAAATAGCCAAGAAAAGATGTAACACATCAAATGGTCATTTATTTGCTTTTGTTTATTTCATTTCCCCTTCCCACGAAGTTTAAAACGAAACGATTGAATATCTAACAATAATTGAGATTTTGTGATTTGAAGCGATTGCAACGCGTGCCAAACACTCGTTTTATGATAGCCTACATGCAGAAAGAAAATAAGTGTACACCACTCGTATCACATCCTTTATAAGTACATACACACATATCTTTATATAAGTATACAGCAAAATGTATACATATATTGACGGTGGTAGAGTTTATCTGGAAAATCAAGTTTCGAAGGACTTACCTTCGGCATTTAATTACTCGCCGGAAGGATTATCGCGTGACACCTTTTTACACGGTTGCGCGCGCACGCGCGCTCGCGCAATGGTGCAGGTGCTTCAGGGAATAATATCTTGGATATATAGAGCTACTATGACACTTTTATAAATGCATATTTTCTCAAACGTCACTTCTTCATACTCAACATAGCCGGAATCATTTATCGATGATGCTCAATGTAGTCATATATAAACATGCACATGAATACTTTTTTCATTTCTCATTTTCCCTCCATTTTTTTCTTTTTCTCCTTTCATCCTTCAACTTGTCCGAGAAATAACAAATTTACATAATCATGCGGACGAACATTTATCAAATATAATCATCAGAATATATATACCAGATGGCGAGATTTTGTATCGCGTGCATAGTACGATGAAATCTAATTCGTATCTTTCTCTGTAATGAGGGATAAACGCTGTTCTATAGATAGTCGTCCCCTCTTGGGACTTGATTCACTCTCTTTCTTGGATTTATATACAGAACGAAAATGAGAGCTAGTTTTGTAAATAATTTGATGATACGTGAGGAAAAGATATTATATTTGGAACAGAAAAAAAAACGTAGAGTTCATCAGGGAATTTTGGTGGTTTTGTTTCGATGAAAATCTTGAGAATTTAATGCATTGGATAATAATAACAGACAGATGTATTTAATAAATAACAAAGTGGAAGACAAATTCAGTAATTGACAACATATTTTCTTTTATTCTCCAATTTATGCTGAATCGCAGAAGAATTTATAACAGCGAATAATTTCATTTATGAAATAAATTTTTTTTTTTCCAAAGATTCCAATTGATTTTCGAATTATCTTAATTTTTACTGCATTCGGGATTTCATTTAGAATAAATTTTCACATCGTTTTGCAATATAAACTTCAACTTATCAATATTATACTTCCTGTTGTAAAAAAATCAAAACAATGAAAGAAAAAGAGACTAATCCCGAAGCTCCTTTTACATTTTAAGTGAGAATCTTATTTATTTTATTTCCAATTCAAATCCACACTCTGACTTTGTTCTTAATTAAAGCACTTTTAATGGGAAATTCTGTAAGAAATAACTCCGATCCACAGGATATCCGATTGGAAATTGTATAGTCTCCTCTAGAAAGCAGTGGAAGGAACCTTTAAAGAATGAAATAATTGGAATACATTATCGACCGTAACCAATAAATATTTAAACACGCCTTTTTTGATCCATACAATATTTTCATCTTTGAATAAGAGTGTCACTGTTGTGATCAAAATTAAAATTTTGGAACTCACTGAAGAATTCAAATGTTCAAGAACATGAATATTTTTGATGTGACAAGACTTGTAAAGTTTTATGCACTTTGTCCCAACATTTTTATTGCCACATCTTAATAGTTTACATATATCGTCGTTTTCTATTTATCTGTGAATATGATTCCTTAAATAACTCCAACTTATCCTAAACTATTACCATATCACATTATGTTTCTCACTTATAAAATTAAATTAAAAGTCCGGAAAACGCATAAGTTTATCCTCGGAAATAAGTAAAACTATCTCACATCAATCAAACACTCATACACTCTCACATATGTCTTTACACGAACTAAGTCGATCTAAAAATATAAGCATCATCTTCACAATAATGTAAATCCATACACCCTATATATATTTGTGTATTCATGTATATGTGCTCATGAATACAACAGAGAAAAAAATGTAGAGAGTTATAGAACACAACAACGATACGATACAAAAATAATACGAGTATATGTGATGGCGCGCGACAAGTTTATTCATGTTTGTTCCTCAGTCTTTGATATATTGAAGAGGGAACGCAGAAAGGTGTAAACATGCACAGTTGGTAATATCTATTGCCGTGGTATCGTTCTCTGTTTCGTCATTTTTCTTGTCTGCTCAACGTATGATAAGAATATTGTTTTAAACTCTTTGCGATATTCATGGGAAAATCCACTTTGAACTGAAAATAATTCATGAATTTTTTTTTTTGTTTCATTGGTATTCTGATCAAAAGTTACGGACGTATTTTTTATTGAATTTCATGAGTGTTATGTAAGGTTTCGGGTGAAGTTACAATGTCGTGAATATTGATACCGGATGCAATTTATTGATTCTTTATTCAAATATTGACTTTTGAGGACTAATTTTAGTTTCCAAAACCGTGCAATGAATTATTTATTTGAATATTTATCTCAGTAAAATCACATCAATTATTCTATGTCAATCACATAACCAAATCTGAATGTAATTTCATCAGTGAATATAAATAATTATCTGACATAAACAATTTATTTATTCACGCGTCAAAAATGCGGCTCATAATCAAATCAGATTCTTCGTTGTCTTTTCTATCGTATTTTATGTTGATGAAAACAATGACGAATATTGAGGCATATTGTGAACCCAGGGGCTATGTCGGTCAACTGAATCATACATATCATCGTTTCGATGTCATTTATTTAGAAAGATGTTTTTTTATTTCTTCAAAATGATGAAATTTGCTATCCGTTATTTATGATGTTGGGATATTTTCGGTATCGATTTTCCTTTTGTCAGAGTTTATTCATTTGAATCCATGAGAAACAATTATGAACTCTGAAATAAGTTTGGGAATGTTGTAAAACTGTGAAACAGCAAATCATTTTCAAAATGTTTACCCAGCAAAAAAAAACGGTCTGGACGGTAGCAGGTTCTCTTCTACTAATGAATTTGAATGTGCCAGTGGATGTGTCATTTCTCATTGTGACGTCCCATTGTAAAAAATCAAGTGCAGGTACTAAAACGTGGAAATGTTCTATTCTCCATTTTCACCATTCTAAACATTGTACTAACCTTAAAAGCCCTCTCAAACTATTTAATTCTGCAATAAACTATCACTACGTGAAACATTCCTGAGCGATCTTACAGCTACTACAAAACAAAACCCGTGGATTTTTGAAATAGATACTGCAGTCCATACCCAACTATCAAAGATTATCAATAATAACACCACATTATACACTCGAAAGAAAAAAAATTTGTTCAACATATTTTATTGATAGAAAAATGACCTCTAAATATGATTACAATCCTTTGAAATCAATTTTCCATCTATCTTTATCAATCCCTTTCCCTTTTTCTTCTCTCTTCCACGTTCATTTCCTTCCCACGAACCATGAAAAAAAAAAAAAAAAAAAAAACAGACAGACTCTGCCTTATACAAAATAATTCTAAAAGATTAAAATTGATAACAAAATATATTTTCACACCGAACCTAAAAATAACTACCGAAATTTGACCTCCGTTTTTTTTCTTCAACGCGATTAAAACCAGAAAAAAAAATATGTTTCAACAAAATCTTCAAAATTAGTGAACACATTGCGGACCCCATAGTTTCCTGGTGTTCTTCCTTGAATAAGCAATAAAATCTTCAGTTCCCCCATTTATAATAGCTCTTGCAACGGGTTCATTCGTGTCAGTTTCTCTCTGTCTCCGGAACATTTAGTATACACACATATTTCCCTTGTGCATTTTTGAGACAGATTGTGAGTTATTCAGCATTATATTATAGATATACACCACATCACACTGTACAATGAGTATATATTCGAATACTACTGGTGAAACACGACCAAGATGGAAACCCTATTTATTTATTATATGGCTTTTAAGTTCTGGTTGAAAGTGAAAGTGGGGTGTCCCGGCACGCGCCACATATTTTTCTCCAACGTTATATACATACGTATACCCTCAATCCTCTATATTAACCAACACAGCTCCTGTCATTTTACTATTTCCACCCTCAATATGTCATTCTACAATATATATATTGAAACATAACACTTGAACGGCATGAAATAGATTCTATTCCAATGGATGCAGCAATAATGCAGCCGGCACAGAGCACGTTTATTCCTGTCGTTTATATACCCTTTGCTAATGTTTTTCTCGCACCCCCTCATCTTCAGTTCAAGGACTATTCTCATATTTCGGGTCAGGAAATTAATTTTTCTTCACATCTCGACCTTTTATTAGTTTGTGATTATTCAGGAGGAAGTTGATTGAAATATTTCTGATGATGTTGAGGAATTGAAAGAAGTATATGAAGGGTTGGCGCAGCGTGTAAAGATTGATGAGTTTCTAGTGAAAAATTCAAACTCATTTGTTCATGTGAATATTTTCTAAAATGGCTGCTCCGATATTTTGAGAACTCTTTGATCGATTGCATTTGGAAATGCGATGGAAAATTCCCATCTTTTTTCAATGTTTTCGAATGAGAAACATTCATTGTTATGATAAAACAATCATCACTATTTCATTCGCCATTGGTTTCCAACTATTTCGCATTCCATTCAACTTTCGAATATTAAAATGATAAACGAAAAACCCAACCCCAATAAACATATTCCAGACATTATCATCAATATTGCTGAACTCTGAGCAAAACCACCCCTTCAATCCTCCATTCCTCTGTCACCAACCCCCTCAAATCCTTCTGACCATACATCACCTCATCCAACTCACATTATTCCACCCGCGTCACTAAAACTAACTCATAATGAACACACAAAAGCAACTCCCTCACCTAAAAAAAAAAAAAGACGAGGGGAAAAAGAAGAAAAATAAGAACTCAACAATTGACCATTCGATTCTTCAATTCTTGTTCAACCATATAACATTCATATTTGAAAACGTAAATTGACAAATACATAGTTAAAGTCATTGTGACAAAGTGATGTGAATTCTTGGTATATATTCACACATACATATATATGTATAGACATATCTCTATTTGTGTGAGGGGTAGAAATGCGTGGGCGGCTGCTGGTCAGTCGGTTAAGAGAATGCGTGCAGCTGTACATGTTTTTCGGGGCCAGCTGACCATCAGCTCACATTTCCTCTCTCACTCGCCCTATGTCATTGGCATATCGCTCGTGCGTGCATTACAGCAGCCATAATATATATATATATATATATATTCATGACTGTGTGTAGTTGCTTTGTCCGCAGAAGGCCCATTAGATGGACACACGAGCCATTGGTAATTTTCTCTGTTGTCAAATACACTGTATAATCGCATACACATTTTTCAGATTCACCTCTTGCTCGCTCTTCCACCCTCTCACTCTTCATCATCATCTCTCTCTTGCTTTGCTGCAGTCGATGGTTATTCACATCATATTTCTCGATGGCCGCATTCTCTTTTGCATCACCCCAGTTCTCTGTTGCGGGCCGCAATGATTGTGTCGTTGATCGTATACTTTTAGCTTCTACCTGCCTACTTCTTTTCTTTTATTATATGTGAATGGATATGGCATTATGCTCATTGGCCAAGCGTTACTCCCCCTCTTCACAGAATCTATTTGAATGCGTGTGTGTATGATGAACGCCCACGCACTCTCAACGATATAGTTTTATTGTACATTTATTGTTCAATAAGATCTTTGTGTGCGATTTATTATTGGTATATGATAAATGTGAGCATTGGAAAAATTTTGAACGTGCAAAGCATTGGATTGATTTTATTGAATGTGTGTGTATGGGTTTATATTTATTCTGGAAATTTTTATTGGGGGCAGGAATGAGTATAAATGAGATGTATTGTTGTGTACTGGTTGAATGGATTTTTATATTTTCTTCTTTCTTGAGGTTCTTTTGTTTGGTAGGAATGATTTATGGCTGATTATTGTGGAGAGAGAATGGATTGACTGTGGTGCGAACGTTGTGATTGGTTATAATAGTTGATGACGATTTGTCGTGGTGAATTTTTGCAACGCATCTCAAGTATTATTATTGATAAATTATTGCTTAGAATTGAAAGCACTATTTGTGCTGCATCATCCAGAATTCGGAATCATTCAGATATGGCGAAGTTTGAATCAGAAAACAACAGAAAATTATAATTTTCATTGTATTAAGAAACGACAAAAGGTCTGACAAAAAATTTTCTGGGCATTACAACGAAATTTGTATACAAATCGACTGATCGTTGTTATAATTTAAAGGTTATGAGAGTTTTCTAGAATTTTCCATCACCATTCTGAACTGAAACTAAAATTGTAAAAACCACATTCCAACTTTGCAATAACAACTCCATGTTAGTCCCCCAATAATCTAATACATTTTCTAGTACATAAAAATACCGGAATTATAAATAAAACAAGACAAACTTTCATTGAGTACTACAATAAATACCAAAAGAAAATAAATACAACAATTCAATTTGCAGATAGATAAAAATGAAGAAACTACTTTCAACAAATCCGACTGAAATTCCTTCGCAGTTGGTGAACTTATGACAATCGATATCAAACTCCATTCACGTAAAAAAATACTCTCTCAAAACAAAACAATACTCCACAATAATTTATCTAATCCATAATCGAATTTGCCCATGAAAAATTCAGTATTTCCATCTCACTTTCTTTAACCTATGACTTGTACAATACAAAATGAGAAACACAACTATTTTCCGAACTTCAAATGCAACAAAAGACAATCTATAAAATCAGCCTCACGATATCTTTATACAAATTTGCCAATACATCACGTCAGCCATCAAAGTGTAATGCGATATTGCAAAAGAAAAGAAATAAAAAAAATAAAAATACAAAACAATACACAAAAATATATATCCGATCTCATGATAATGGGATTCATCGTCATTTCAGCATGGTGCAAGGTTAATTTTACAACCTCACCGGAAGAGAGGCGAGAATGTTGTCGGTGCTCTGACGAAGTCATTTAAATAATAATTTGCCATAAAGAATGAGTGACTGAGTGAATGAGTGAAAGAGTTGGCTTCAGAAACAGTCATAATGTGCCATAGCATGCACGCACACGCATTCAATATATATGCAATAAGACCTGTCTCTACCATTCACCATATATATACTCTTCTCTTCTCATACATGTTCATATATTATTCCTTCTCTTCATATATATCGTCATCATTCTTCAGTATAGCTAGTTCATATACACACACACATGTACATTTATACCTACGCTTTGATGCTCATTCGTTATTGCTGCGATGATTATTGCGATTATTACGTCTTGAGTCTTGTATGCAGTTGTCCTGTCATAAAACTGTGGCTCGTTAACCTACAGAAAGAAGAAAAAGGAACGAAAAAGAATAGAAAAAAACGATGGAACCGAGAAAAAGAAAAAGAAAAGAAATACAGAAATAAATAAACAAAATTAATTACTTTATAGAAAAGACTCGATGGGACCATATAGAAATTTACACAATAAATATACGTCAGTAGTGAATATATATCCACACACACACATATACACGCGCGCGCGCAAAGAGTCAATAAAAAATGAGGGAAAAAAAAATTGCAAAAGTTTATGAGAACAAGCCTCAAGGGTGATAACGACTTTTTTTTTATATATGTGCAATATAAACTTGGCTTGTTGGAGAATCACTGTGAAATTCAAATGAATATTCGTGAATGTGTGTACGTGTGAGTTGAGAGCGATGGCCCATCGACGAGCTTTTCGAATAACGATAAATATATGTTGGAACAAACATTAAAAGCCTCTTACCCTGTGTGAATTTGTGCTCAGGTATTTCGTGTTAAGGGTATCTTTTGACCAAGTTCCGCACGCAAAAAACGATCATGATCTCGCGTGAACTGAGATAAGAACTGTTGCGCGTATATGACAAGATCAAGCAGCTCTGGCATACTCTTCGGTGTGATTTTCTTTCATGCGGATATAACGCATTGAAATCGTTTATATTATTATTTTCTTTCTTCACGTTCTTTGGGTGGGTATTTATATTACATTCATTTTTATTTGTTTTCTTCACCTTTTACCTTTTTTTTTTTTGTTTAGTTTATATTTCGATTTTTGATCTCTCGTGTCGATGTATACACTTACAAACAAGCCCATTGACCACACCAACATCAACCATCGATCCAATTTATTTATTCATTTTCGAATAAAATAAGTATTTGCAATGTTGGTCGATGTTACACACGCGTGTATGGATACGATAAGATAAGAGAACAAGTATATAGTGAGTCTGTCGATTTTCCTGCATACTCGTTTTTGTTTTTGTCTTTTATCTGGATATTTTTTCGATGTGAATAATGATATTGACAGATTTACTATTTTATTGCTTTATTATTCTTCATTTTTTTCTATTTCTCACTGTGTCAGTCAATTGTGTTTCTTCTCTTGCTATAAAGTACCAGATGTTCCTGTTTTAATATCTAATACTTTTGGTAGTTTATTTATTTTTTAAAATGTTCGCACTGTTGTCTTATTTGTGAAATGGTAGAAGTAATTGATTGCGATTGAAACGAAATTTGTTAGGCTTTTACGAGAAGGAATTGGTTTGGAGGAATTGAATTTATGATGCTTACAAATCTCGTTGGACATGACGGACAAAATTTATGTTCATGTCGTAAATAATAACTCACTAAAAAATTATTGAGAAGACAAAGAATTCAATTATTCGTATACAATGACGATGAGACTATAATGCATTCCTTTGATAAAATTTTTCCAAAATGTCTTCAATGCGATTCCAAAAAAAGATTATTGCAAAAAAAAAAGAAACAGAAGAGTTACAACGTAGGGAATTTCCCCAGGTGTTAAAAATAAATATTTTACGCTTTACATTCTTCCCATATCTTTCACGTATCATCTTCTTCCATCAAATACACATCTGTGAGACTTCAAACTAAACAATTCGTCAGGAGATCCATACTCTCTTGTCTTCCCTTCCCAAAACTCTCATTCATTCTGTCCCAATCACCAAAACAAAACCCCAATTCCGAAAAATTGGCAAAAGTCTTTATGATCCCTGAAAAAACTCATCAACAATAACTCCAAATTAATTCTCCAAAACTCATTCACACAATTCCATTCATCAAATAGATGAAAAATTTCAAATACAAAATGAACGACAATTTTGGTTATAGAAGGTAAGAGGCGAAAAATTTTCTACTTAACTATCATTAAAGTGAATTGTTAATGTCCATTTATATATATATATGCGCATACACACAACTCCTGCACTGTTGTTCCTGGAGACGACACAGTGCGGGGTAAGAAGGACTATTTCGGCAGCAGGCAGACGCGAGGCGAACGTCGGGTGTAAATTATGACTTCCGACCCATTTTCACCATTGTCGCCGCGTTCGTTGGCCGTAAGTCAACCAGTCTCTCTTGCCTCTTCGTTGTCTTTTTCTTTCTTGTTCTCATTCCCTTCGTGTTGTTCCTCTCTCGTCCTTTCCGAAACTAGCAAAACTGTTGCCAGTCCACAGACAAGAACATCTACACGTTCTTATAAATGCGCAAGTAAGATAGACTAATATAAATAGTCGAGGTTGGACTTTTAATGCTAAAGCAGGTCCTTCGACCGGTAACTTTATGACTTTGGATATGATATATTCTCAAGTAATAAATCAAAGTATAACAATGAAACCATAAAGCCCATGGCTACCTTGCCACCAGCAAACGACAATGACTGATGGTTTTTCAATGTATAATACTTCGATTTTGATTTATTTATTCATATAATTTAATATATCATAAATAGTTTGTCTATTACACAATTTTGACAAAATTCTCAACGATAATTTTTCACCTTGACCCGTAGTAGATATTGAAGAATTATCTACCAGCGATACGGTAAATGATTTCTAGTCTCGACTCCATATTGTAAATCATTTTGATGAGGTTGAAAGTCAGGTAAAACCGAGAGTGTGGAAATGAACCGAGTCCAAATGGCCACGTGCCGCGTCAACGATACACTCTATTCATATATGTATGTATACATGTGACGGAAGTATCCCGTTGACAAGAGATGCGGCCGGGTGACAAAATTGTTGGAGTAAAAAAAAAATGACCTTGACAAAAAAATAAAAAGCATCCAAAGGACACACGAAAAATAAATTTTCTCTTTCATTCGGATGTTGTTGTGGACATTTTATGAGTACATGTTTTCATATTGTGTTCTGTATATAAGTGACATAAATTTTATAAAAACTATTTTTGCAATGAGGAATGTCCGGAACGAATTTTTTTCATCATATATTTTTTATCATGAGTGTTGTGAATGGAAGAAAAAGAATTACTAAACCTTTATACGTGGCAAACGTTTTGCATAAGTTCACTATATTTTTTAGAATGTACTACGTTGAAATTGTTGAAAATATTCATTGTGGACTAATCATATAAAACAATATCTGCATTTGCATTGATATAGCTAAATGACAATCAGAAAATTTAAAAATATTCACTTGACAAATCTTTCTTACATAGCTCACACTACATATAGAGAAGCAAATCAAAAGCAACTCCAATGCCTCATAGTTAAAAATCACCTTGATATATATATAACACTCGCATTTGCAATGCATAAAATCCTTCGAATTCGCTCTAGATAATTTTCTTCCTCTTTGCTAACTTAAATAGTTGTGTCAGAGATACAGCAACATTGTTATAAATCATCCAAAGGTCTGCTGCATGTCATATGATAACCTCACAGATTTCAATTAGCCTTAGAACTGGATAAAAAAAAAAACTATCAATGCTTTTTAAAGAAAAAACTCCGACTATTTATATACTGTGATAATCGTATTCGCATGGATAAATCAGTTTAATTTCATCTGCGAAAGTGTCGCAATCCCGTAAGTTTCGAATTCCCCAATTTTTATGTCATCGAATCATTTATGTTACCTCATTGCAGCAAATTATAAATTAAAAATTCCACTTGTCACTGCGCTTTATTTTGTCATTACTCGTATAAACGATTGACGTCGCACTGCTTCTGCGTTTGGCGAGTCATAGTAAACGCACTGTAGATGGCTGTACCAGCTATATGCACGCTCACAACAGTAAAGCTTTGCTAAAACCCTTTACCCAAGCGCTTGGCGTTCGATTTCAACCACAACACAAAAGTTCATTTTCGTGTTTAATCATAACCCATTACCATAACTCGCAATTGCCATGAATTAACAATTGAGAAATGACTGGAAATAAATTACATAGAAAATCGAGAAATTATAATATTTTGCCTGCATATTCATTCAATAAAAAGATAAATAACTGAATAAATGTAGAGGAAACTTCAAGAGGTCGCGTTTGGTGAAGAATAATAAACAAAAGGATAAAATATTCAAGTGAAAAATACTGAGTAGATAATAAAGCGGAACTAAAAAGAAAGGATAATGGACAATCACGAACTGAATATGCAAAAAAATTACCAAGCATGTGATAAAACTATTCTATTCTCATGTCAAAATCGTGCTAAGATAATTTTTTTTGCTAACAGGATGTAATTATGATGATTCTAAACAGTCATTTTTCACTCAATCAACGTTAAAATGGCAGTTTCACCATAATTCTCACATAAAATTATTTCGAATTGTTACATATACGCGGTCATTAAATGTTTTTACAAGACAGTGATCAATAACTGTCTATCATTCTCACAATCTATACTTATACTCCTTTGTTACCCCTGAGCACAAATACTCAAACTACACACAAATACATTCTAATAAAGTTAACCACAATGATTGCAACAATATTTAACACATTCGCAGAAATAATTTATGTAATTTCATTATACTCCTCTGAAATACAATAATAAATTTTTTGTTCTGCCACGTACCATCAGGAGAAAAAAAAAAGAAACGTGAAAATAAATGAGAGATATAATCGAATAAGAATATAGGAGAGATAGGGAGCGTGTTGGCGCGCGCGGAGAATGGTCGCGATATGTAGTTAGTATCATATACATACAAAGATAGATACATATATACATATATACGCGAGTGGAAAACGGCCTGAACTCGGGTTGGCGAAGAGAACGAGGGTAAAGTCGTTCGCGTAGGTGGAACGATGTTGGCGGTTCGCGGGGGTGGAAGGGGCAAACGAGATACGCTGTGGAGAGCGGATAATAATTAATAAACTCGACGGTGAATGGCTCGCGTAGGCTCCGCCTTTCTCCCTCTGATTTATGAATCGTAACGCCCCTACTGTCATAATCCAAGTACAAACCAGGCGCATTGCTGCGTCTCTTTGGTGGTGGCAGGAGTGCGCCCTATACAACACCACCGCCGACGCGCGTAGGAGTCGCGACTCGCGAACGCCAAACTATCCAAGCTAAGAGAGGGAGAACTGTTGGTTGGTTGGTGGGGATTCGACAGTCGTGGTAGAGAGGAATTGTATAGCGCGAATACCCTACGCTTGTGCTGCTTCCTTCGTCAGCATTCAGTTGCTTCTCGTCCGCTCTCGGATGCTACACACATAAGCACATTGTGTGTAGTTTGTGTTCGTCGCCGTCGGGCAATAAACGTGTGCCACTACAATTCACATTGTCGGCTAAATTATTCATTTTATTCTAATATTGATATATCGGAAAAAGAAAGAAGAAAAAAACAAAGTGGAACGAAGAGAAAAATTATTTTACATTATTTATTGTGATCAAATGATTGTACGTGGGTTTTTATTGTTCAATGAGTTTTTACGTGGTTTATGTATGCTTATATACAAATGATTTTTCGGATGATAAAAGAATTTGTGATAAATTACCGAATGCCGTCGCTACATATTTGTGGTGAAGACGACACGCGTCTCATGCCGTCGGATTAAATATAGTGCGTGTTTAAATTAATACGCATTAATAACTGCGATTATATTTATATATTGAGAAGACGAGGAGTAGAACGATATGCAGCTCATGAGATGGAGTATTACAAGAGGCCTAGAGAATCGTAGTATTAAGCGACGGGATTCTACAAATTGGCAAAGCGACAGTGGAATTAATTCATCACGACTCATTTCGTGTCCTCATTATTCTGGTACGCGATTATATTTTTCTCATTTTTATTTTCATTTTTTATTTATTTATTTATTTTTTTTTCTAATTTATTTTGTACTTTATGATAAAATTATTCAACTTATATCTGACATATTTGATTGTCTCGTGTGTGCTCGTGTATGTGTGAGGATATGTGTGTATGAAAATAAATTCAATTATATAATGTGGATAGTGCAAATAGAATTATAATTTGATGTATAGTTTCTTTGATTGATCAACTTCAATTAATTGGAATTTCAATATTTTGGTTGCAGAGGACGACAATGAGACGGGATCAGAGGGCGAGGATAGCAGTGGTGGTGGAATTGTTGGTGAAGAGGCTGTAGATCTTACGTCAAATCGATCACATCAAGAGGATGAAGATGAACGTGACCCAGAAGAATTACCAATGGAGGAGGATGATGAGGAGGCAATCGACGATAATGATGAAAATGATGAAGATGATGAAGAGGGTTCACGAAAACAAATGCGCAATCAACAAGATGCAGAGAATAACAATAGTTTTGTTGAAAGTGCTACGTCTAGTGGAATGTTTGCAACACCCGCCGGCACAAGTCACGTTACACTTGAGGCACTACAAAACACCAAGGTCGCTGTCGCTCAATATGCCGCGACAGCGCTCGCCGGTGGCGCTGATAGTGAAGCAGCACTTCAAGATCTTGCGCTTTTACAAAATACGCTGTATACCCTCCAACACCAACAAGTATTTCAACTTCAGTTGATAAGCCAATTGCAACAGCAATTATCAATTACACATACTCAAGGTAGTAGTGGAAGCCAAACATTGTTACCTGGTGAAACGATGACAGAATCAAAAGAGGGAAGTACTGCAGCATCACCAACACCAACGCCATTATTGCATCCTAAACCGTTGTCAAGTCTCACTTCACCACCATCGTCACGACCGTCAAGTCTTCAACCCTCATGTTCACCGTTACCAGTGACAAGTGCAACACATGTTCAAGAACGTCCAGTTGCATCGAGCAGTGCATCACCTATAAGTTTGACACTTGCATCGAACTCTGGTTTTAACACACCGGTTCAAATAGTCTCGACTACTAGTGCCAATAGTACCATCATCAGCAATACCAGCACAAGTAGCACTACCAACAATGTTCAAACAAATACGCAGTCACATCAAATGCCACCACTGTGCTCCATCAGTTCATCATTTGCGTCTTCAATCATCACCAACAATGATCCATTACCACTTCATGAACCAAATACATTAGAAATGTTGCAGAAACGTGCACAAGAAGTGTTAGATAATGCAAGTCAAGGCTTGCTTGCCAATAATCTCGCTGATGAGCTTGCATTTCGAAGTGGTAAAAGTGGTTCGCGCTTGTCGCCGTATGACTCAAAGTCAGCTGGTGGTCGCGGCGAGCCATTCTTCAAGCATCGATGTCGATACTGCGGCAAGGTCTTCGGCAGTGATTCAGCGCTTCAGATCCACATAAGGTCCCACACAGGTGAGCGTCCCTTTAAGTGCAACGTCTGCGGAAGCCGATTCACCACCAAGGGCAATCTCAAGGTCCACTTCCAGAGGCACACGGCCAAGTTTCCGCACGTTAAGATGAATCCAAATCCCGTGCCCGAACACCTCGACAAGTACCATCCTCCTCTGCTCCAGCAGCTCGCGGCATCCGGTCAGAGACCCCTCCCGTCACCGCCGCCCCCGTCGGCACCGCCTACCGCGCCGGGTACGGTGCCGTCGCCACATCACGCCTCGTTTCACCCAGCAGCGGCGCACGGTTTTCTCCCACCTCAACCTCCCTTGCCCCTAAGTCTTGCCCTACCAGCAGCCGCGGCAGCAGCAGCAGCAGCCGCGGCCGCAGCTGCCGGTATGCCAAATCTTTATCATCGTGGACCGATCGTTAGTCATCGCGACGATCAGGACATTCCGGAAAATTTGAGCAAATCCATTAATATCCCAACGCCACCAATTTCGGTATCGACTGCCACTACTACTACTACTATGGTGACAACAACAACAACATCAGTGTCAACGACTACTTCAACATCACCAATATTGTCATCGATGCATTCACCTACATCACCATTAATGACCATACCAACAATACCAATGACCAACAATGCCAACCATTCGAATTCACATCATTCCGGCAATGAAATTCAGCGTGACGAAATTATTAAACAAGAACAAAATTCACCAATCGTTCAGAGGCCAATTAGTCGCGGTCCTGATGATACAATAATGCCCAAACATGAACCGGAAGAACATCAATCAATAGATGAAACGCCTGACGATGAAATTGATGATTATGAACCATCACCATCGCCGCCACCACTACCACCACCACCACCACCGCCGTTATCATCACAAAGGTGTGATCGTTATCTCGATCATGGTTCCCCCACATCGATGATGAATAATCAAGTGATGACACATGCGCAATCATACGAAGATTGTAGTATGGATAGTAAAATGAGTGGAAGGCTTGAGACTGATGGTGGTGAGATGGATGGTGATGAGGAAATGGAAGAGCAACCGGAAAACCTCTCAGGTAGAGGTACTAATAGTCGTTTGTGTCAACAGACAACAAACTACAATCCTGGTGCCTCGCCGGCGAGTAGCACCGCAAGCAGTGGAAGTCTTCAAACGTCATTCGCTGGTTTACTATTTCCTGCAGCTCCACCACCCACAAGTCATCAGCAACAGTTGTCACATATACCTACATCCAATGCCCCAACGACAGGTAACAACGCAAACGAAACGATGATTGTTGATCCAGCGAGAGATCCTGCTATTTATTCCAGTCTATTGCCGCGTCCCGGTAGCAACGACAACTCATGGGAGAGTCTCATCGAGATAACAAAAACTTCAGAGACGACGAAACTTCAACAACTCGTTGACAATATTGAACACAAGCTCACCGATCCAAATCAATGTATTATCTGTCATCGTGTATTATCGTGTAAAAGTGCATTACAAATGCACTATAGAACGCACACAGGTGAACGTCCATTCAAGTGTAAAATATGTGGTCGCGCATTTACAACAAAGGGCAATTTAAAAACGCACATGGGCGTACATCGTGCCAAACCACCGCTGCGTGTACTCCATCAGTGTCCTGTGTGTCATAAAAAATTCACAAATGCGTTGGTACTTCAGCAACACATAAGATTGCACACGGGTGAACCAACTGATCTGAGTCCGGAACAAATTCAAGCAGCAGAAGTGAATGACTTCCCACCGGGCTATCCACCACATCCCTTGGCCTCATTTCTTCCACAAGGTTTCCCACATCTTCATTCGGGTGCGGGATTTCCCCTGGGATTCCCACCGTCCCGACTACCACAGCTCGAACGACCTATCCAAGACAACGACATGGATATGAAAGAGAGTCATATTGCACACCAGCATCGGCTTTATCAACAACACCAACATCAATTGCAACAGCATCGACGATATCTCGATGAACAGTCTGAAGATATGGAAGATCAAGACGACGATGAGGATGAAGATCGTAGAGATGATGATGAAAGGTGCGCGGAGGATTTACGCGATCATCGGAATGTCACAGATATTGATGATGAGCAGGATAATGATAAAGACGATATAAAAGATAATAGCTCATCAATGGCATGTTTTTCCACATCGCTCGCGGCATTAGAAAATCAAGTACGAACTATTACAACAATACCGCAGGGCGTTCATTTAAATACTCCCAGTGATGCAACATCACCAATGCTCGATCGATACAATTGCAGTGAAAAAAGTACAAGTCCATTGGGTTCAGTGTTAGGTGCACCACTTGATTTAACGCCACGTGCCTCTTCCACACCGGGTTCCATTGCCTCAGAGTCGACGCCACCACCGCCACCACCACCATTACCGCCACCACCAACGTTGCAACATCATCCACATCCATTTGGAATGTTTGCAGGATTATTGCAAGCCGTATCATCATCACCTTCATCATCAGTCAACAGCATTCAATCAGCAAGTGGCGCTATCAATAGTGTCGCATCGATGAACGCAGTGAGCCCAGGTGGCGGGGGAGGTAGCGGCAATGGTGGAGCTCTTGCATCGTTAACGACTTCCGCTGTACTTGCTGCATCTTCGACCTACAATCCGCTCGGCCTTGCTGTTGGAGGGCCAGCAGGTAGGCGCTGCTAGCACCAGGGCGAGCCGCAGTTCCCGCTACACCTTCCTCTCCGTAAAAAAAAAAAACCTCGCTAAATATAATTTCTTATTTTCATCAGTTTCTTTTTTTATTTCTTTTTTTTTGCCACGCTCTTTCTCTTTTTAGACATCACAGTCGTTTATTGATCGTGCGCGCGCCCATTTCGCTTCAATATTTCTCGCTATGTTTACTTTTTTCCCTTCTTTTTTCACGTGAGTTCAACGTACCCGCCTTATAATTGCCATCCAACTCTCATCAAACTTTGTTTGCTCCCGATCGCCAGCCATTCTCCATCAGCCCGCGTGTCTATTTTCTACCTAACCTCACCAACCTTTTCTCTTCTTGTTCTCGTCATACCCCAACACATCCACCTACTCCTTGACAAACCCACCATCTTCCAGTCAAAAAATTCCTATCAATTTATCATTTCCTCTTGGTGTAGCCGGACCTTGCACTCTCTCCAATATGTATTATCAACATCATTATTATTAATATTCGTCGCCCGATACAAATATTTTTTTTTGTCGCTCTCTATATTCATTTATACATTCGTACGTACACACATACACACACACATACACACACAAAAAAATTGCAATATATGTATATAGATATATATGTTACACTAACGCACATCAGCAACAATTTACGTCACTCGTTGTTTAATTGTGTATTAAGTAATATTTGAGAATTCTCTTCTACATTTATGTGTATTTTTTTTTTTTTTCAAATTGTGTTATTTATATTATTAAATGTCATATTATCCTTTGCGTCATTTCCTGTATGTATTAGTTATTACTATTATTACAATTATTATTATGTGATTACAATTATTATTATTTTATTATTATTATATAAATACAATTATTCTTAATACCAATCATTAATCATAATAAATTTATCGGTTTCCAATGGTTTTATTGGAAACTCAAAAAAAAAAACAAATGAAAAGAAGAAAAAAAGATAGATATTGAAAAATAAATTTTCACACGAGTACATATATATGTATGTCGCAAAATAAATGTTTTGGTATATACAAAATATTGACTCTATGGATTGACGCTTAAAACCCATCCCTATATAGTTTCAGTTTTTTTTTTTATTGCTTCAAAGTATATGTGCATTATCAATTATTATTACATGCTTTCATTTTATCATTCGTGTAAAAATGAGATGGTAAATTTGAAGGAAAAAATTCCGTCATTTCATACACACGAAATTTGACATTACTCGAATTCTTCTTTGCTTGATAGACAAAAAAAAAAGAGGAAAAAGATACGAGACTGAGGAATGTTTTTTTTTGTTTTTTTTTTGTTTGTTTTGAATATAATTAATGTAGAATGGAAATCTCAATTGAATGAACACACATTACTCGAGTGAACTGATATTCTTTATTAGAAAAAGAGATGAAAAATGATTGGAGGGAAAGAAATGAAAAGTAAATAAATAATATAATAAACACCAACAGCGCGAACGCACACGCGCGCGTATCATCGAATAGAAAATGAAATAAAATATAAAAAAAAAAATAATCGTATATAAAACGTACAAGCCCAATGATGTTAACTGAACTTTGACACGCTCTGTTGCAGTACGTGGCAACACAACGTGTAATATCTGCTACAAAACGTTTGCGTGTAACTCCGCATTGGAGATACACTATCGGAGTCACACGAAGGAGCGGCCGTTCAAATGCACCATTTGTGACCGTGGCTTCTCGACAAAGGTGAGTACACATTGTCGTTACATTCAACCATCTACCAGTGTATGTGTGCGTGTGTATGTCAGATTCTCACCATACACCACCATAACGCCGGCGAAAAAAACAAATGAACCGAAGGAGAAAAAAAAAAGGTGGAAATGGAAAATTTTACAAATTAGCACGCAAGCACCACACCTTTTGCAATCATATGAACATATATTTATTTACACTGATTAGCATTTATATGAATGTGTAAAGCCATTTAGTTGAATTTTTTTTTGTTTTATTTTGGATTTCATCGCGTCCGGTCATGTCGATCATTCATTAAAATAAAGTCAGTGCTGGCACATAATTTCAGAGTGACGGCACGGTGATAAGAGAGTGTATCTGCTTGGAACCGAGAGATGTCTTAATCACGCAGGGTCCGCCCGCCCTTAAACCAAAACGCAGGCGACGAAGGACCGAGGAACAGAAGACCCGGGGGCGGTCAGGGAGCGCAGGGGGGTGGGCTCTTACTCCTGGCTGTGCTGGCGTTCACCTGCCCCCGCTGATGCCACCCGCCCTCGGACTTCTTGCCTCGGACCACGTCTTCCTGGTAAGAGTCACACACACACACATACACACACACATACGGCCGTTGGATCGAGTCTAATTAACCATAGAATATTTGAGCTAGCTCCTGTAGTTGGATTTGATTATTGTAATGGGGTGTTCAGTTACGGAGACTGATTTTTTTTATTACAATTTCACGCTAAGGGGAACTTCGTACGTTTCTCCATACTCTCGATAATGTTAAGCTTTCGCTGCATTCACCTCTCTCTTTTTTACTCTCATTCTTGGTGGAATAACAGGCAAAATGTGCATTAAAATTCGATCCGGTTCATGAATTCACATTAACGTCATTCAACTAATTGAACATCGTTCAGAAAAAAAACCAACACCGGATTATACACATTATAAACAAATCATAGAGAATAATTTTCACGAAAAAAGAATGAATAAATGAATGAATAAATGATGATCACGATTATCAGCTGATAATGACCGGATACATTCTAGTCGAACACAAACACATACATCCCAACTGTGTAATAATAAAAATTGCTGAGATTTTGTAACGCACGCAAAGAGAAAAATGATTTGAAATTGGATCAGCCCTTGGAATAATGTGAAAAGGGATGTCAATCGTATTGTCTGATCTTTTTCCTATCAACAAATGAAAAATGGAAATTGTGAATTAATTGAACTTCAAATCCTTCCTCTAATTCATGTATATTCCAAATAATTACAAATGATGCGTAATGAAAATAATTATTAATTTGTTTCAGGTCAAAATACAAATTCGTATTTCACACATATAATCCGTTCAAAATCAAAAAATATCTGTCTTGTTGAAAAATTCATAATTTTCATTCAAATCGACAGAACATTAATCAAACTCAAATTGAAATTATAAATATTCATGGCTTCTGATTTCCATGTAAATCATTTTTTTTTTCTTAGCGTGCGAGTTGCGAGAATGCTTTGATATTAATGCAGACTCTTATTTTACACAATAAATTTAATTGTTTCAACTTTTTATTTCAAATTAAACAGGGCAATATGAAGCAACACATGCTCACGCACAAAATACGTGACATGCCACCGCATTTATTCAACGATGGTAAGCAGCAACAATCTGCTCAACAGACTACTCAGCAACAACCACCGCAGCAACAACAGACTTCACCGTTACCACAACAACAGCAGCAACCATCAACCCAACAACAACAGCAGCAGCAGCATCTGCAAGATCATGAAAATTCACAGAGCTCAATGTGCGGCGACGATTCGAGTTTACCACCTCCGCCACCGCCTCCTCCGCCACCACCCCCAATGCCACCATCACCACTGGAATCGACAATGCCTGTAAAACGCTCACCACCCGAAGGTGATTTACCAGCACCAAAGAGACCGAGTAAGTTTATAAAATTGCTCATTATATTATCACATTAACATGCATGTCTTAAATTCTAATATCTTGATGAGAATATGAAATTTATTTCATACAATCTCATTCTATTGTTGACAATGAATATTTAAACTACTGTTCTTTGGAGACAATGGACCGCTGATGCTTCTCCTCGCAGCTTCCGTTGCTCTTACATTTTGACATTTCGGCTGATCGAATTTAAAACTCGACAGGACCGGAAGAATTCATTAGATTTTTTCCTCTCTTTATCATTCCATTCATTTAGTCTCATTCCTCGTCATAGAAAACGTTGCTTAAAGTGAAAAAGCTGTTATTGACTTTGGTATTGAATTAAAAAACATTCATATCTTTCACTGATTATTCTTGTTTTCGGAAAATTTGGAATGATGATTCGACAAACTACTACTTGTGATGTAATGACTCAGTGCTGAAACAAGTGTTGGATTCGAACATTCGGAAACTTTCAATATTGTCATGGAAAAAATATTTTTTCCCTTTCTTATGTTTTCCGTAAACTTTTGTCATGTGACAAAACATACAACATCTATTCGATTTTGCTTCAAAGCAAATTTCGCTGAATGCCGAATTGAAAGTCATTCATTCTTTAAAGCTCTCAAAATATATTAAGAGTCAATCACTGAGTTTTAAATTTGGCCAGCCGATCTTTCATGTATCTATAATTCCATCTTGAAATAGAAATAAATGAATAAATAAATCAGAGAGTGATAAGATATCTATATCTTCGGCTAAAGCTGGATAACTCTGAATTCTTATAGGGCTGTTGATATTCGTACTGATGAATAATTCGAGAGAATTTGATTCATAAATTACTATGCTGCACGAAGAAGTAGTATATGAAAAATTTATCACTAAAAAATATTGTATAAAACTGATAAATTTATTCCTCGTTTATGTGCTGCTTGTAGAAAGTTAAAAATTATTCTACGAAAACGTTTCATTCTTATTCATGGCTCTATTCAAGTAACCCAGAAGAAATCATGACCTACAAAAACTTTATTTAACGCCCTTTACGCTTTAAAATAGTTTCAAGTGAATGTATCACACATCAGGTAACGGCAAATGTTAGAGAGCTAAAGGGCTGGTCGAGATAAACCATTTATGAGGTGATCCGTCTCATTTTATCCCAGGATCTGAATAAATAGAGATTTTAAAATTGTTCTTCATACTGCTTCATTTGCTTCTATTATTACAAAATATAAGTATCATGAAATCCGATCTTCATGTTTTTCATGTACAAAAATTCATGAGAGAGTTGTCAGGCTCTTCATGGGACTTCAATTCTTCCGGAGTCGATTGTCATATTCATAAATAATAATTTCCATCCATTCAACATGAGAACAAAGTGTTTTAATTTTTACCATTTGTTTATCTACTCCATCGGTAAACAACAACAAAAATAGTAATTCTCTGAAAATTTCAGTTAATTAAAAACGTTATAACGTGCAAAGAAAATCTCATGTAAATTCTAAACAACAATCGATCTCATGTCGCCTTAACCAATGTACAAAATCACTCAACTTCCATTCGACAATCATTTTCTAATAGTTTGACACAGCCGCCTGATCTAATTCCTAAAACGAAATATTTCATGGTGTATGCGAATATCAACAATCCTCTATTATTCTATTTTTCTATATGCTTCAATGCGCAATAATCTAGAGCATAAATAACCAAATTCAAAATCTAATCATAAACAGAAATGAATAAAAAAAAATTACGTGATTAGGGACTATAAAGCAAAACACATGTGTGAGTGTGTGCGTGTATTTGCAGGCATGTCCAGCAAGCACTTGTGCCACGTTTGCAATAAGAATTTCTCTTCATCATCGGCGCTACAGATCCATATGAGAACGCATACAGGTGACAAGCCCTTCCGATGTACTGTCTGCCAGAAGGCCTTCACAACCAAGGGCAATCTCAAGGTATACCACCCACATCAGTATATATAATAGGAAAAAATCCAACAATATTGTATCATATAGAGATAACAATTAGTGACAATTTTGTAAGAGTTCAATTCCTCTTCATTTCTTTTTTTTTGATTATCATAAAATTAAACGCCCCAGAGTGACCACTGTCGCTTATGCACTAACGCTCCGCGTGTAACCTCATGCTAACTCAGTAATCTACAATTTTTAATTTTGTAAATGTATATACATATATATATATATTTAACACAATTGATCTATAATTAAATATGATAAATTTGTAAACGTGAATTTTTGATCGCTACATTATTGGTGTTTTGTTATTTAGGTTCACATGGGGACCCATATGTGGACGAACGGAGCTTCTCGACGCGGTCGCCGGATGTCATTGGATCTACCGCCACTTCCAATCACACCCAAGGACTCCGAGTTTCTTCAACGTCGCCCGGATCTCTTCTATCCATATCTACCCGCGCCATTCCTTAATGGAGTACAACAAAAAGTACGTGCACACCTCAATGCCGTATAATTCATTGGAATTTCCACTTTTCTTTTTTTTTACTCCGAGTTTTTTAATTATGTCAGTAACTAATTGTTTTGTGTAGATACATCCTCTTTATTTTCATCCTTCAACGCTGATCTTTATTGCCAAACAAATATTAATTTTGAGAAGAAACACCGGGGTGAATAAATGAGTTGTTATTTCAAGTGTAATAATCGTTTTCTGAGAAAATTCATGATCCTTGTAAAGAGTATCATTTTCTCAGAACACTGCATATAATTTTACTCGATAACATTTAACGTAATCTATTTTGTTTCAAAGAATTTGATTTGTCACAATGATATTGTCACCAGTTAGGAATTCGTGTGACCATAACACTTAAAGTGAACTAAATTTCAGTTCAAAAATACTTTTCTCCAGCAACTTGAAATCGAAGTCTTTACCTCATGAAATTCATCATCGTTTCCATCTATGTGCTGTATAAAAAATCTAACATAAGTAACAGTGGAATATATTTGATGCATCGCCCTGGTGTTCTTCGACAAATATAAAACATTTCAGATATAAAATGAGCGTTTGGTAAATGTAATCCTCACGTTTTTGTTTTGTTTGTTTTTGTTTTCTTTTTATAGATCATTGTCCCGTAATTAAAGCTAACCGTGCGGCCTGCATTACTTACAGCTGAACGAGATATCAGTTATTCAAAGTAATAATGGCTTGCCGGGAACACATCCAGTGAGTGCTGGAAAATATGCTGGACTGTTTGGTACAATTTATGGTGGTGGTGGTGGTGGTGGATTCCCAATGGAAAAACCACCTATGGCACCAAGCAATGGACCATTGAATGATGGTAAATCTGTGATACCATCAGGCTCGATGCTCTTTCAAACACCGTCACCATCACACTCGCCTGGTACACCGTCATCAAATACTGGTAATCAAAATTCAGCTAGTGTACCAGTATGGAGTGGTGACAGTCTTCAACATCATTTTGAAAGAGAAACTCCTGCTAAAAGACCGGAAAATGATTCAACACCACCAACAGCAGCTCGATTGCCAACTGCCTCGGCGCCAAGGGGCGAGGGATTGGCTGCGTGAGATACCATCGCTCGCTATCTTTTTTCATCGTCCTTTTCCACGTCGCGCTGAAACACACACACACATACACATACACACTTTATTTATTACCCATCCGTGACAAATACCTTAATACTCCATTTGTGACAGAGATATCCTCTCATGTTTTTTTCTTCGTGTATTTTTTTTCCTTATATTTTGTTTTGTTCATTCCCTTTCATTTTCCCTTTTGGTCTTCTTTATTCTCTACTATTTTGCGAAATGTGCATTTCTTTTCTATCACTTATATGAATAATTATCGGCGATGATGAGACGATGATGATGATCAGGGATAACGTCACTTTGGAGTATTTGAAATTGTATTGAAATTAGAGAAACTTTTTCTCTGCTTGAATTCATTCACGTATATGAAAAGATATCAGGTAAATTCTACTGTGCCGCTGGTGGAATTCCTTTTTATACTGAAGACGGTTCATCTGAAATCAAAACACGGAAAAGACTCTGATGAAGGAATTTAATATTTAAAATGAAACGTAGAGATTTATGAAAAAAGTAGGAGATATCGCATTCTCTCCAAACCTCTATGTTTTAGTGAACTCAATGATTGTTGAATTTACAATCAACGCCAAATGTCGATTCATATGAAAATCAATCAACATTTCAACATTTTTCAATACTCCAAACAGTCGTAATCTCTAAACTTTGGTGCATTTTGTCCTACCGTGTCTAAATGATGTGACGAAATAATATTCATAATGAATGACAATGTGTTTTAATCAAACGTGATTTAATTGAATGAAGACAAAAGACAGAAAAATATGAAACAGATATATATGAACACGATAAACAAAAACACCATATGTTCCTACTATTATATCTCACACACTAGTCTTTTAAAATGTTGTGAAAATAATTAATTGAAGAGCTATGTTTCACATGGACTCAAAAACAAAAAATATAGATCTCTTCAATTCGTGAACATGATGCAAAAAAAATTAATTAATTGATTAATTAATTAACTAAAAACAATACCAACATTTAAAAAATGATGAAAAACTTTAAATAAAATATTGAACGTATATTGAGATACGATTAATATAATGACGAGTACGACGATAAAGCGATTGAATAATTGGGCAGCGCCTAGACTGAGCTCAGGCTAGATTTATATTAAATAAAATATATATATATATGCCTCTTGAGCCGCAAGACACGTGGCGCTGTGCTTCCGCCGACCATGCTCAGCGCATAATGACACCGTCCCATTTGCGACTTTGGTGGTCAAAATCTTGTATCAGATTCACAACAAAAAATCATCATAATTAATTATATATTAAATAAATATAAACTATAAATATATATATGGAAACGAATATATGTAAAGCGTTGGGCGAGAGTGAGTGTTAATGAGTGAGTTGTATACAAAATGATAAATTACAAAGACAAAGACAAAAGTGAAAGAGTGAAAGAGTGTGTGATAATAAATAAATGTGAATGTAATAATGCAAGAAAAATCAGGCAAATTCTTGTAAGTAGAGGCCGGCCCGGCGATGCCCCTCGCTGTGATATGAGAGGAGCAGCCTGCAATCTCTAAACCAATGTACTTATATCCTGTACCATAGTATTATCATAATAAAATTAATTAATTAATTAATTATTATATGTAATTATCGACGATTACATTATCACATTGGGTGTGTACACGTATCCATATAGCACTGCAGCGACAACACGATGAATTGAGAAAGAAAAACAAAATGAAAATGAAATTAGAAAAAATACAAATAAAAATAAAAACAAATTTTGATGAGAAATAAAAAATGATAAATAAAATACTTTGGGTGTCAAACACGGAATATAGTTTTCAATCCGTTTATTATGTGAATTTAATTTGTTTTGTTTAATTCATTTTTTTTCCGCGTTGAATTGTTGCCACTCCGTTTTCTTTTCTTTCCTTGTCCATGCCTTCCCTTTCCACATGTATTGTACTGCGAAAATTGTATTCAATGAGTATATTAAAATTTTAAATTGATATTTATTGACCGATGAACAGAATAACTCGTCTTATCTCAATTATTATATCATGAATTACTTCCATCTTTGCCGGATTTAATTTCATCGTTATTCATCTAGTGATGCTTTTTTTTTTCTTATACTCCGTGTAAAATGATGAAATATGAACGAGAACTATTTTCTCTTCATCGCATAAATAGTGATGTGAAAAATTTGAAATGAACGGAAAATAAAAACAAAAATGACTCATTGCATTTTCCCCCTCTTTCAAACAACGTTTAGTGAACTGTATAAGGAAGTTGCGCAATTATATATGAAAAAATGAGACATACAATCAAAAGAAAAGGAAGAATTGAGAAAAGAACCGGCCACTTTAACGGCTACAATATTTTTCAAATATAATACTTAAATAAATTGACTTGTTTATCATTTTTGCGTGCCGTATATTCCGTCTTCCGGATTACGAAAGTCATTGCGTAAAATAAAAGGAACAAAAAAAAAATTTTAATCTGCATATATTTGAATGTCTTTTCAACAGGAAATAATAATTACGTCGTTTATTCGCCGTGCAATCATATCGATACACTTTTTGTATTCAAAAGAAGAATGTCGAAATATATTTATACGTTGATGATTATGAATAATTCCTTGATGAATGATGAATACTTATGTAGAAACCTTAGACTTTTGATTTGAACATCTAAGGTATGTTGCCGCCCTCCCAAAATAAAGAACTATGGAAATGAAAAAAAAAAAAAGGAAAATAAAAGTAACGGATAAAATTGAACGAAATGCAAATAACAACGCAACATGAATTTAACTTTCAAATTATCTCTTGTATATTGCGTGAAAGTAATTGACATAATGCATTTTGTCATGTGAGAATAATAAAAAAATTGAATAAATGTTTCAATTAATTTACATACAAAAATTTGACATGATGACATTGCACTCGATTACATTTACAAATAGAACAAATTGAATGGCAGCTCGAAACCAATGGATATCATCACTGTAGCATAGAATACAATCCTGAGAAAATATTCGTTAATACTTTTTTTTTCTATTATAATGCAATTTCATCTCATAATATGTTGTACTAAATCCAAAGCGTTAGTGATGTAAGTAAAAAAACCAAAAAACAAAATGATGAAGATGAGGAGGAGAAAAATAAAAAAGTTGGTAAAAAATGTTAAATAAATCTTAACAATACAACTCACGAACGAAAAAAGAAACCAACCGGAAGTAGTGTCCGTATTTGAAAATAATAATCACGGCCAACATTGTCTTGAAACAGTGTTTGTTTATGATTATGTTTCTGTACATATTGTATAACTCGTGTATAAATATGTTCATTTAGTTATAAACATAAAGGTATAGTTAATATTGGAATCACGAATCATTCTACACACGCACGCATATATATATATATGAATGCATATGTATAAACGTATGAATACATATATATATTTACATATACGTGTATACATACGAGCATTAAAATAATAATAAACCATGACTATCAATGATGAAATTAGTCCAGACAACACTGTCTCTTTTATGCAAGACACTAAGAAAAGAAAATGAAAACAATAAATGAAAAAAAGAAAAAAAAAGCGTGAAGAGAAGTAATAAAGTTGAAGTTCGAAGTGCACGTCGATGTTTTGAAACACACAGCTGTCCGAAATTCTTTAACATCCGGACTGAATTCCATTCTACACCGTGAGCGCTTGTCACGAAGTATTGCGTTATATATCATTTTTTAATGAAACAAATTAAAGAGTGAAAAAGACGAATATGCAGGGAAGCCTTGGTGAAACACACGGTCATTTATGAGACAGTGCATATTCGCGCGATCATTGATCAATACCGCTTTCTCTTCATAATCACGCTAGTTTTTCAACCAGTTTCAAATTTCGTAATTTTCTGTCAATCAGGATGATTTCGTGTTTTTCGAACAATAATTAATTTTACCGAGGTATGGTTAACTGTTATTCTACCGATCATGATTGCAATTGATATTTTATCGGTAGATAGTATTCACGACTCTGTTATTACCGACTAATCTATCGCCACATGTCTTCCTCACCGATTGGTAAAAATGTGACGTCGTTCTTATTATCTGCAGTCGATTCTGAGCAAACCTCACAATGCCATATCTCGACACTTGTGGCATTCCTATTAATCGCATATTTCATAGGTTTTGCAGCAAAGCATTTCAGCGAGGGCGCGAACATTCATTACAGAATTTTAACAAACTCTTTCAGTACGCCGTGGTTTTGATCGCAAACCCATCGGCGTCAATACGCATGCGCAGACTTTTCTGAAAGAACTACTTCTTCTCTTCTGCAATCGTCTTGCGTAGTTTAATCATTCTCAAACGGGATTGGTGGAATCTCGCATAAATGTGATAGAAGGGAAAAAAGCCGAAGGTAACATCGGATGTTCGGTCGATTTTCGTATCTCTGAAAACCACCACCCGCGTGGGGATACTTTTCCAGCCACATGGTGCAGAATCACTGGAGTGGGGTGGAAGCCGGAGATACCCGAAGTTTATTACTCCAAGATCAATCATTCGGTAGGACAACATAATGGCAGCCCTAACCAAAGTTTGTTCCTGCTCAAATGTCTTCCATAACCTCTTAAAACCGAAGTATGGAAATACCGGTGAAATACTCAGAGATTCGCTTGGTCATGAAATTATTGGTCGTTGTGAAAACTTTTGATATTTGTTCGCAGGATTGAGTTACTGAGCGTGCCTAATCGTGGACGAAAAATCTTTAATCCGAAACCTCGAAAACCCATCCCACCATGGTTACCCAAACAAAATAAAATGGTTCGTAAATAATTTACAATATCAACACAGTTGAGAAGCTTCTGTAGAATTATTCTGTTACAAATATCACACAATTCATTCAGATCCTTCAAATTGTCATACGCAAATTTCCGATAAGAGATGTCTCAGTCAGTTCATGTTCAACAAAGAGTGGCGTTGATTGAAATATTTTTATGTTGAAAATATCTTCATCCTGCGATCATTTGTTGTATAAGGATATTCATGGCTTTGATTATTAATCTTCCTATTCAATATGGCGATTAGTTTGTTAGAGAATGGAATAGTTCCTATATTATAAGATACACATTAATGGGTGGAAGTTTCGTTTTGCTATCAATTTGCTATACAAACTTGTTGAAAATAATAACTTGAGAGAACAATAGGAAATTATGAATTATCACAGGCAGAGATCTCCAATATTGAAAGAATAGTACATTTTCTGTATTATTTGTCAATATAGGAATAGCGTAATACTGATTCCAATAGCAACAATCGCCATGCTCATCCCCAATTTTTATGTTTCACATAGCCATTAAATGAAGCTGTTTCATCAGAAAATGTCAAATTCATCAAAGAGGTGATTGAAACCAAATACGGCAAACCAGATGCCTTATCTGGCAGTTATTCACCGTTAAAGGCTGCGCCTATTGAACCGGCCAAAGAATGGACACCAGAATCAAGGAGAACTGGAGTAATTGCTAAAAAGTTAGGAATTTATCCAATGTGGTTGAAAGATGGGAAAAAAATTCTAACCACACTTTTGCATGTAAGTTTTGATGACAGCCATATCTTGTGTTTGAATGTTTCAACATCTGATTGAAATTCACAGGTTTCTGATAATCATGTTATTAAATATATACCACCCGAAGAATGGCAACCGATGAATCCTACCAGGCACATCATTCCTAAACGAAAGTTGGGATGTTTAGTTGTTGGCGCTGAAAGCACTGATCCACAATATTTCACGAAGCAATATTGTGGTTTGTTCAGTGATGCTGGAGTTATGCCAAAGAAATTATTGACCCGATTCACTGTGAGTCCAGACGGTGCACTACAGCCGGGTACTCCTTTACATGCTGCTCATTTCAAACCAGGCGAAGTTGTCGACATAAGAGGAAAAACGTGCGTAAGCGATATCAATAGAGTATTGATTAAAAAAAAGTGTTTTTTCGCCAATTTTCATTTCCTAGAGACGAGAAACATTTGTCTTTTTTGTTGAACAGGATGGATCGCGGATTCCAGGGAGTGTGTAAGAGATGGGGTTTCAAAGGTATGCCAGCGTCGCACGGACAGACCAAGACTCACAGAAGACCGGGAAATATTGGTACTGGTTCTGGTAAAGCTCGTGTAATGCCAGGGACCAAATTGCCGGGATTCATGGGAAATAAATATCGAACGTTTCGAGGCATTAGGGTATGATTCAATTTTTTTGCATTTCTTTGAATATTAAGTCCCATATATAACGACACGGGGAATTTACAAGCTGGCATTGATGTCAAGCATTTCTACTACCAAGAATGAAAAAATAATCGACTAACATGCATGTTTATTTTCACATTCTGACTTTTAGATATTGCGAGTAGATACCAAATATAACGTCATTTGGGTGAAGGGACAGGCCATTCCTGGTGAGACGAACTCTCTTGTACAGATCTACGACACATTACTACCAAGGAGGAAAAACAAATCCACAGAAAATCCACCACATTTTCCTACTTATATTCCCAATGGTGAACCACTCCCAGAGCAACTCCTAGCTGATGACGTCCATCCTTTTGATGCGCCCTCAATTGAATTCGAAGTAGAAAAACCGTAATCGATTATGTGCGAAATAAAGAGATATAATGAAACGATCATGAGCTTGGCATCAATGAAATCCAAATTTCTTGATGCAAAAAAATGTGTAAGAATTCCCGAAATTGTAACATAAGTATTTCTCATTGTATTAAAGACAAAAATGGTTCACACACATCGAAACATAAAAAATGCCTACGGAATTGTGTTTGCAGCTCGAATATGAATGAGAAAACTTTTTTTATATCATAAGAAGAAAGGGATCGAGAACTCAAAGTTCTGCTGAAATGCCATTCACTTGTTCGTAAGAAACCTACCTAAAAAGGATCATGTGAATTGATTCTCGAAGCTAATGGATAATCGATTCAATAATTTAAGTATCAATATGTGAAAATAATGACACACACTTTTCTTATAGATGAGCCTCTTTCCGCACACGAATGTCATTTTTGCCTACGTCAATCTGTTGTGATACTTTGTGCACTTCTCCCAGAAAAGAATAATGAAAATTCCATATCAAACTCGTTTTTTTCTGAGTACAATCACGGATGTACACTGATATTCAGTCGCGATTAATCTTATGAAAACAGCTATTCACTCGTAACTTTTGCATGCCGTTAGTGTATATTGTTTCATTCCGGTGATCCGATACATGAGGTAGTATCCTGAGTTCTCCGTTATTCAGAAAGATATTCCGTACCTATCTCACCTAAATAGAGTCATAGATGAACTTGTTAATATACCACTCCATGCCTCGGTCTCGAACATTATCGCAATTCAAAGAGATTTACTGCGAAACAATCAATAACATCAGGCATTTCAAGAAGTCAATTATACGAGACTACAGAAAATGTCAGAATTCGACATGGGCATATTCGCATTAAATAATTATTGCGTTCGCCCAATATGTAGAGGTTGCATAATTCCCTGATTAGGAAGTAGCATTTGAAATGGTTTATTTCATAGTCAAAGCTGCATATTGGTAACATTTGTAAGCATTCAAAAAAGTTGCATTCCAAATCGTATAAGATGTTACCTTGTGATCAAGGAATACAACTCAACTGACTACATTACAAAATTGTAGTTAATGCGTTCACCGAAATAATGAGGCGGCTGCAGTGTGATTTGTGATGATTCGTGTCGCTAGTTGATGTATATTTTGAAATAAGTCGAATTATAGTTGATGGAGATAAGTCGAATAGTTGATCGTGCATATTAATTTGTATCAAATGGCGACAGAAGATCAGTCAGTTTGTTTCGACACAGATCCAGGATTTTGCCCAGATTGTGGCTCAATATTACCATTGTTGGGTGATAGAGGTGGAGTCACTTGCTACACGTGCAAGCGAAACTGGGGTCATGAAGGTTAGGTTCAAACCATTACAAAGTTTTTCTGTTTATTTTCATCATCGTACGTTGTTTTCAATAGATGTTTTCTTTCAACTTTGATCCTCTGATGATCCAATCATGATTTCAATTTTCTTGCCCACTCCTCATTGTTACATATGAACTTCTGGAGATATCAACATGGATCTATCCATACCTTATAGTCGTTGACTAAATTTTTCTTCGAGATATTCATGATTGGAATATAAGGAAGTTGAGAGCTTGTATTATAGTTGACTGTGGAAGCACTTTTTTGACTGTGAACATTTTGGTCCATGCTCTTCGATTGATGAGAATGTGAATGTTGTACCACTGATTAAAAAGAAGCATTTGAAATAATTTATCTCATACATAAATTCCAATATCATTAGCATGTGATGGTGTATTTGATTACACTTAGTAGCATACACGAAGGATTCATTTCTAATTGCTTGGAATCTCATCTGTAATCAGGGACGCTAAGCAAGGATTTCGAGCACATGATCACATGTGTAATAACCCTGATTACTAAGCTGAATTGAATTCTTTTTGGATGCTGTTAAATACTCCAAATGCTATTGATATTAGGCTTTGACTATGAAATAAATCGTTTCAAATGCTACTTTTCAATCAGGGGATTCCTATTTATATTTTCGATAACTTTATAGAAGTGATCGAAGTAGTTCATAGTTTCATTTTGATATCTGTGTACTTTAGTTTGTATTGCTAGTTGAAAATATGGTTCCGGATTGTCACGTTGAAGTTGAATATAAATCTTGAAACCTAACAATTCTTCTGATCCTCTCATTATATCACATATTAATGTATTTATATCTGGTTTGCAGTTTTTGGAGACATGGCAATGAGTTATACAGTCGAATTCAAGACTGAGAATGAATACAGATCAACGAAAGATAAAGATGATGACGAGGATGAAGCTGATGGTCCAGTTGTTGACAGAAAATGTCCTCAATGTGGAAACGAAAAAATGTCATATGCCACTTTACAATTGAGATCAGCTGATGAAGGTCAAACAGTTTTTTTCACGTGCACCAAATGCAAGTATGTAGTCGCGTCCATAATGAACATTATCAACGTTGTTTTTGCGACAGAAAATTATAAACATACTCATTGTATTACAGATTCAAGGAGACTGAGAATTCGTAGTTTCAATTCAGTGTATTATGGGAGTAATATTTGCAGAAACCTAATATGTGCCAATTTTTCATTTACATCTTTTTTATGGATTTGTGAAGTTTTGTGAAATAAACAAATAATATATATCAGTAAAACATGAGGGTTCATCAAGTTTTGCTCGCCTTATCAGGTTCAGCATATGATAGAGTGGTCGGTGCAAGAACATCATCAATTACTGAGTCGATGGCTCTGACGTAATTTTAGGTAAATGAATTGAACATTGAGAGCCATCTTATAGCCATAATGTTCACCTATTTTTTAGGGAATTGCTGCAACAGTCCTTCAAGAAAGAGCCGTTCTGGACTATGATATTCTATTGTAGAAACCATCATTTATTCTTTACGATGATTGGTACCTTCAATCAATGTTCATGTAATAATTAATCATGCATTCAAAATCGCATCCAGGTGTAGCACACCATGCGTTTCGTTTACAATAGTATCTTGATAATTTCGTGACGAAATGCTTTGACTTTCATTAGAATTGCAACTACCATACTCATCGAGCGCACGGTGCATAACCGAGTTTTTTGAGTGCTGCACTGCTAAATAATAATCCTGATTATTACTGCTATTAAGAGAAGAACATATTTACTCTCCGCTGTTTTTATTCGTTGAATCATTTCTCATTTAATAACGCAATATATCGAAAAATTACAATTTCATTTCTACATTCTCGATCTAATCCAATGCAACCTCCAGGTACTTTCAGTGCCGCAATACAGATCCCAACGTTATGCAGAAACGATCGAAACGACTCTGATAAAAAAATAGCATTTGAAGTGATTTGATTCATAGTTAAAGCCAAACATCAGTAGCATTGTGGAGTAATATTCAATAGCATATCTGAAAGCATTCACAAGTCTCACATCAAATTATTTTGAATACTACTTTGTAATCAGGGTACTCTTATGTAGATTCAATTTGATATTCATAGAATGATATTTGAGTTAAACTCCTCATAGCGCGCTTTAGAAGAAAGCGAATATTTTGTATGAATCGACGGAGTGTTTACATCATCACTTGTAAGTGCAACACGAGGATGAACAAATTTTCCCTCCATCCAAGTCTGCTATATACATGTCTTACCTCGTTCGACCAAGGAGTATGCTTCGCCCTCTGCTTTTGCCGTACTAATAATTTTCCTGAAATAACTTTATACTATAGTATAGAGTAGAGGATTAGTGTGTGTCGGACTGCCATTGTTTTTACATATGTATATATGTATATATATATGTATGTTGAATCGCTGTTATTTTATGAAACTGTAAAGTGAATTTTGATTAGATAGAATGCCTGATAACGAATTGAACGAAAATAGTGGAAGAGGTAGTGGATTTGGTTATGGCATCGCGCCCACAATTGTTAGGTTAGATTCAATTAAGAAGCCGGCGCTGACCCCGGCAGAACGTTCGAAACGATGGCGTCGCAAAAAAAAAGCGCAAAAAATCAAATCGCTGCCGAAAACACCCGCGGAAAGATCGAGGAAGCATCGATTGAAATATAAACTGCTATTATCGAAATTAGCTCAATGCAGTGCACAAGCATCGCACGGAGCCCTATCGGATCTTCCTGAACTGTCCAGATTAAAGAATTCGCGCACAGCTGATCGGTAAGTATAATTTGAGATAATTTGATCATTATTGCAGCAGTAATATTCATTTTACTTATCAGTAATGCTCATCAAAATATCGATGCAGACGTCATCCAACATTCGCCCACATCGCAAATAACTCGATGCAATAATGTCACCATCCGACAGCCGCATATATCGAATGTAATATCAAGCAATGTTTATTTTAGTGAAGTATTTGTCAAAATAGGATAGAACAAATTAGTATATCATTACAGATTACTCCAAACACTGTAGAGGTACCTCATTTTATTCGCGATCCAATAAATGGACGGTCGACGCAGAGAACAGGAGAAATAGCTATTAATCGAAACGTTATTGACACGAATGTGATCTGCAGCAGAAGTATCGATCGGGTACTCAACATCGATATTACAATCGCATCCATCGGTGACTTGTGTTCTGTCTCATGTGTGACAGAGGATCAAAAAAACATTACAATTGTTGCTGTTCATATATTTGTAAACCAGACAGTGCATGATATTATCAAGTTTATACATAAAAAACTACTTGTCTACACAAGAGAAGGTTCTGCGTTATTAGGAGAAAATCTATTTAATTCACCACTCATTCTGATTGGTGAATTCAACATCAGTTTTGCAGACAAATTAGCACAGCCACTATCGCAATTTCTCAAAGAAAAGTTAGAATTGGAAATTATTGATATCAATAATCTTACGGAATCGGCAACTACGACGGAAACTACTATAGATGCTGTATTCGCAAGATATACTAACAAAATTGATGTAAAATCGTTTATTTCTTATTATAATTATCTTGAACCTATTATTAGATTTAGCAAATGTGATCAGTCGGATATTATTGTTACTGAGGATTAAAAAAAGTATTATTTTTGACAAATCATTGTGCTTCATTTTCAACGAATTACCTTCACATTATTTATTATATTTGAAGGGAAGATGAAGTTTCCACTTTGTCTTCCCGCCACATCCCGTTCTCTCATAATTACACGGAAAATAAATTGTAGTAGTGGCAACAGCGACTGGAGTTCCATTTACCACAGGCTGTAGTATAACATGAGACAACTCCAAATTGGGGTTAGA